>JARQZK010000117.1:12500-27500 GCA_030704885.1 Cynegetis impunctata
TTTGAAACAGAAATAAAAATATTATTTCTTTTTTCAAATCTGGTACATTTTCATGTAGTGGAATACATACATCAGAGGATAAGATCAGAGCAGTGAGAGGATGATCAAGACCGAAAGACAAAAATGAGGTCAGAAGTTTTCTGGGACAATATTATCGTTGGTTTCTTGATAAATTAGCTGATTTAGCTAAACCCCCACATGAACTCGCGCAAAGTGAAGTAAACTTCAATTTTTCCAGAGAGTGTGGCACAGAATTCCGATAAATTATAGCTTAACTTTGCTCCGACACAGAAAAGTCCATAATATTGATATGCAAAGCAAATTGTCACCACTGCAAGAGAAAGAAAATCAAGACAGGAATTGTCGACATGTGGAGAACCACTATCGATTAGAACAGAGAACCTCCCGTAGAAACACTTCTGAGCACCTCCAAGATAACATATGTATATGCCAGTACAGGCGAAATGAAGACCATATCAGACGGCAAACTCAGCCGGATTTAAAGTCAATGACTTATTCTGGTTGTAGAATTCGCAGAGAAAGAAAGGGTTATCCTCAAAATTGGGTCACAATTGGACTGTGCGTCAATATCATCTATATTTTGAATAAATGCAGTTCTCCATCAAGGTTATTGACAAAATTTTAATGTTAACTCGGTTGCACAAGATGAACGAAGCAAAAGTGAAAATGAAGAATATGAAAATATAAATTTAAAGAGATAAAATGCTTCAGGCGAAATTGAATCTTCGTATAACGATCGTTTTAATTAGACTTTTGTCAATCATCCGCATGAAGAACTGTATTAGTTTGAAATATAGACATTATTTATGTATAATCTTCCTTCCATGACTGAGATTCCAATCCTATATTAGTCGAGATAATTAAGATAAAAATTGTTATTCAATTTGTGTATATATATATATATATATATATATATATATATATATATATATATATATATATATATATATATATATATATATATATATATATATATATATATATATATATATATATATATATATATATATATATATATATACAGGGTTATTCACGTTATTCGACGCGAAGTGTTATGGCTAAAGTATTTGATTTTATAAGAGTTTTTTCTTTAGGATGGATAGAGACCTATTGGAACTACATTTTAAAAATATTTTCATTTTGTACAGGATGTGACAAAAACACGAAAAGTATCAAAGTTGGTATTTTTTTAATAGAATACCCTGTATATCATTTCATTTTTGAATTTAACAGTGAAAACAAATGCCACTTTCATGGAGGTTCAATTCACCTAAACTTTATGGATTTCGAAATATCTCGTATTTCGTGAAAATGTAGTATCAGTTTTATCGTTTAAACTCTCAACTAATAGTGTTTTCTTATTTTCAACCGAACTAATGATAGGGACTACTAACTGGATCAAACTTCATGTCGCACTTGTAAAATATTGACTAACTTAGACTTGGTGTGTAAAAATAAAGTTAAAATAATTGCAATCTTTAAACGGCACTAACTTGTTCAACTTAAATGGGACACCCCGTATTTTATGTCACCAACAGATGTAAAATTGAATTGTCTATCGAATACCTCAATACATTTTAATCGATATCTCTTCACGTTTTCAAATAAAAAGAATATTTTGATCCTGCAAACTGATTTTGAGAAATTCATCATTTATCAAGTCGCCTATGGCGTTTTGAGAAATCAGAATTGATTGAAATAAACATCAGGATCATAATATATGCGTTTATTTTTCAATATCTTAAATGCTATGTACTAGTCCAAATTATGAACGAAAGAAAATCATGGATATGAAACAAGCATTATTTTATATCGAGCGTTCAAAATGGCGACCACCAGACTCTAAACACAAACGTATAGTTTTTATAAGAACCTCCGCAACATCTAATAACATACGCGGGATAACATTTAGAAAAGCTTCTCTGATACGCTGTTTTCATGGGCGACTTGGTAAATAGAAAATTTCTTAAATTTAGTTTGCAAAATGAAAATGCTCATTTTGTGTAAAAACGTGAAGAGTTATCGATAGAAAAGTATTGAGGTATTCGATAGACAATTAAGTTTCACATCTGTTGGCGACATAAAATACGGGGCGATCCATTCAAGTTAAACAAGTGAGTGCCGTTTGAAGATTGCAATAATTTTACCTTCATTTTTACGCAAAAAGTATAAGTAAGTCAATATTTTTCAAGTGCGGTATAATACACACCTTCAACAGCACCAGGCAATATGAAACAGCGTTTCAGAGAAGCTTTTCTAAATGTAAGCCCGCGTATGTTCTCAAATGTTCCTAAAGGTTTTATAAAAAGGATACTGTTGTTTTTAGAGTCTGATACTTTACCTGTATTGTAGATGTACTGTAGTGAATTTGAAGATCACCATACGATAATTAATAATAAATAGAGTCTGATGGTCGCCATTTTGAACACTTGATATAAAATATTGCTTGTTTCATATCCATAATTTTTTTTCCTTCATAACATTTAAGATATTGAAAAGTAAAAGCATATATTATGATCTTGATGTTTATTTCAATCAATTCTGATTTCTCAAAACGCCATAGGCGACTTGATAAATAAAAATTTCTTAAAATCAGTTTGCAAGATGAAGATGTTCGTTTTATTTGAAAACGTGAAGAGATATCGATTGGAAAGTATTCAGGTATTCGATAGACAATAATTAAATTCTAAATCTGTTGGTGACATAAAATACGGGGTGTCCCATTTAAGTTAAACAAGTTAGTGCTGTTTAAAGATTGTAATTATTTTACCTTCTTTTTTACACACCAAGTCTAAGTTAGTCAATATTTTACAAGTGCGACATAAAGTTTGATCCAGTTAGTAGGCCTTATCATTAATTTGGTTTAAAAATAAGAAAACACAAGTTGAGAGTTTAAGCGTTAAAACTGAAACTACATTTTCACAAAATACGAGATATTTCTAAAACCATAAGGTTTAGGTGAATTAAACCTCAATGAAACTGGCATTTGTTTAAACTGAAAAATCCAAAAATGAAATAATATACAGGGTATTCCATTTAAATAATACCAACTTTGATACTTTTCGTGTTTTAGGAACACCCTGTACAACATGAGAATATTGTTAAAATGTAGTTTTAATAGGTCCCTATCCATCCTGAAGAAAAAACTTTTATAAAATCAAATACTTTAGACATAACTCTTCGTGTCGAATAACGTGAATAACCCTGTATACCTACATATGAATGTCATGATCTATAAATGCGATTGCTGCCTTATTCATAAGATATATTACTTCTGATGTACAGAATTCTTTTCATCGAAAATGAACAGTAGCAGTATATTAAGAAAAAAGATTATTTCACAGTGAAATGTGATTAACACGACATATATATCCACAATTACGTCGAAGTTTCTGTGTGAACCTGCTAACATTTTGACCTTTCACCTTTTGTCGGGAATACTCCCTGTTCCATTTTATTCTTCACTGTCGGTATCAAGCAAATTGAGTTTAAGTAAAATATCATGTAGTATCTGATGAAGCTGATTTTTTTGTTTTGTTCACAATACTGAAAAATTAAACTTGTAAGCATTGTTTCTCGAAATAACAAAACCTGCATTTGACAGGCTGGTATTTTCACACGAAATTAATATTTGATTGGAGAGTGAATCATTAAAACCGATACTAGTCTTTTCAACCAATTTTTTATGGATAAATATAATATTGAATTATATATAGGTACCTAGACACTAGGAAGCGGACGATGCCCATAATATTTATTCGCTCAAACTGATGAAAACAATTTTCTCATTATGGCTTACACTATAATTACTTGAAAAATTTTTTTCATTACATGTCGGTATGACCCAAATTCACTAGCAGAAAATTTCACATTATGTTGCTTTTCAAGCGGATTGAAAACTTGGCTGTTTTCTGACTTTTGATTCGTAAAATTTGAATATGATAACGTATTTGTTACTTCCTGATTTGGAAATGCAAAGAAAGAAGCTGAAATCAAAAATGGGCGACAATAAACGATTTCCAGATATTCCTATATTTCAACTCACTTGATGCCGCTGGAGAGGCCGATATACATCAGTGAAAAAATATATAATTATTTATACATATATATATATATATATATATATATATATATATATATATATATTATATATATTATATATATATATATATATATATATATATATATATATATATATATATATATATATAATATATATATATATATATATATATATAACCTTGAGAGGAGTATTGCCGTGTATTCAGAACATCAATTGTACTTTCTTTGGGTTCTCGGCAATTAGTTAAAGGGCAATTAATAATAGAAAGTCAATATATATATATATACATGTATATATGTATATATGTATATATATATATATATATATATATATATATATATATATGTATATATATATATATATATATATGTATATATATATATATATATATATATATATATATATATAAGTATATAGGCTAGGCCGGTTCTACCCCACTTTGGCTCATTTTTACATGTAAATTCCCATAAGGAAATCTAAGGTCCAAAATAGCGAAAATGGTTCCCTTTTGCCTTGGGGTCAATGACCTCTCTGACCTCTCTGATTTATGTATGGTCTAATGACCATTATGCATATTAAACTATTCAAATGGAATATATACAAATCAATCTCTTGGAGGTAGGTAGCGGGGGGGGGGGATAGATACAAGGATGAAAATATAACTATTTATTTTAATTATTACATAATAATTTTATTAATTGTATAATAATTATAGGTTATGATCAATCAGTATCCATTAATTCATCTTCATCATGAGGAATGGTCGAAGGCACCTTATAATGGCCCCAAGGAAGCGTCTCATCTGTTCCAGGTATTAAATATCTTTTATCGTCTTCAGGGCTGAGTGCAATTTTCTGCTGTGAGATGGAATATACCTTATGCTTATCGGCTCTAATCAAGTTTTGGGTTATGGTAATCTCCTTCCATGTATCAAGACATTTCTCATAATCTTCAAAAGTAATCTTCGTTCTCACAACGGACGATTTGACTCCTTTTGCTTTCTTCATAACGCCTGCATTTTTAATAATATCATCTATCTCATAATCATCGTATCCTTCATCAGCCCATTGCTTCTTTTCTTTTTCTATATCTTCACGAGTCTTTAATACTTTCGTAGTGTATAATTTTGAACGAAGTCCCACAAAATTTGTCATAGGAGTTCCATTGATCTCATCTTTCATTATACCCAATACTTTCATATTCACTTGAGGAATTCCATAAGTATTATCAGATAGATAATCTGACGTGTCAAAACGGGCATGACAATCACGTTTCATAACCTTATATGGATCTTTATGAAGCTCGTAGATTAAACTGTCAGTGTCCGTATAGATGGCGCTGCAGTCGCCCCCAAACTCGTTTTTCATATAATCATAATGAAAAGCATAAATGGTTGTTTTGGCCAAGTCGAGTATTGCCTGTCCAACATATATAGGTTTATTCAAGAAGACTTCCATTTTTCTTAATTCAATAGCAACAAGATTTTCGTTGAATATCATACAGTTCTTGAGTTCAGGTTTAGCAATATATGCCTCAGCACCATACCCTCCTGACCATTTAGTTAGAAGGCACACGTTGACACGTTTACGTATATTCTCCATAGTTTTACCGAAAACAGCATTATTCATAAGTTTGAATAAATTTTTCTCAAACTTGTTCTTCGCATTCTTTCGAAGTTCAGTGTTCAAATCGATATAACTTTTAAGCCAAGGTGCTTGCTTGAACTTTAGTGCTTTATGAATTTTTTTAAGTACCAAACCATGTTTAATCGCCTGCTTCAATGCTTGATAATGAATAATATATTTTTTTTTATGATGTAGTGTGGCCATCAATTTTGAAGGTTCCCTTCCAGTCTTACGAGGTTTACCAGTCTTTGGATTAATATGTTCAGAACAAAATGGAATATCTTTATGGGGATCGTGTAATTCTTGAGG
This sequence comes from Cynegetis impunctata, assembly GCA_030704885.1. Classification (NCBI taxonomy): domain Eukaryota; kingdom Metazoa; phylum Arthropoda; class Insecta; order Coleoptera; family Coccinellidae; genus Cynegetis; species Cynegetis impunctata. Next base: position 18,519 of record JARQZK010000117.1, read on the forward strand.
ATACTCAAGATCCACCTCTAGCATATATCCTATATCTGCGTCATCCGGAATGGAGGTGACATCAATGTCGGTATTTTCACACCATTCGAACCCTCCGTATGGGAGATATTGACTCATGGCCCAACCATATTGATTATTTATATCAAAGAACATCAAATACTTTGAACGTTTCGCCGCATCATAATTGTTACAATAAACGTTGTTTGCAGTAGCTCTTCTAAGACTACAAACTTGACTGAGACCTCCACGTATGCCTCGTTCAACGAAGAGAAACATATCTGGATCTGTGAGAAGCTCCAATTCTTGCTTCGTATATTTTAACATCGCATCCCAAGTGAATCCAGGTAATGTGAAATAATGAGCAGGATCAAGCTTATAGGTTTCAAGACAGCTCGATCGAAATTGTTCGAATACATCTGTCAGAAGAAGAATATCAGTCTTCATGTATAGATCAACGTATTCGCCCAAGTTATTACAATTGAATTCATTCCAAACTCGTTGTGCCCTACGATACAATCTTTGAGGGCAGGGTTTATTATCGAGATTATTATAGAAACCCTCAATAGATGGTAAACTTGTTTCACCAAATCTCGAAAATGCATCAAGGTAATCATATGGCATTACCCCCTTCTTTGTTAGTAGTTTGAAGCGATTCTCATCTAATTCAGAAAACTGCGATCTCAGATTAGGATATTCAGTTATGTATGTTGCTAGGTTATCTAGTGAGGAGTTCATAAATCGAAATGAATCAATGAAACGGAACTGAATTGGTGTTTCATCAATGTGTTTAGTGAATGAAATATACTTTTCTTTAGTTATAGGTAGTAAATCAACTTTTCCTTGCATCCTTGTTGCAACATCCTCAATAATGAAATTAGCATCATATCCACAGAGGTTATGAAACACCACAGAGATCACATGGCTATCTTGATAGTTTATATTACATGATTCATGAGCAGCACCTCTATAATTGTTTTCAGGAATCAAATGGTTATGGTCCCGCACTTTCTTATCGTCCTGGGAGAAAGCATGATCACACATATGACACTTCATAGCATTTCTAGATTCAGTTTCGTCCTGAGGAGTCATATTAATATTATACGAACACCAAAAGACAGTAGACATATCTTCTGCTAGCTGTTTCATTTCATCTGCAAACCACTGCATACAATCCTCTCCACGATGAGCTTTATAAAAACTTAGAGAATCATCATAGGAACATTTCAGATAATGTCCTACAGCTGCAGGTACATGATGTTGCAGCTTTTTATTATCATTGGTCGGCTTGAAAATGCTTTCCAGATCTGCGTAAATAATGAATGGTGCTTTTTCTTTATTCTTATGATTTTTGAATTCAAGAATATTTTGATCTTCATGAGACATCTTAATAGCAGTCTCATTCATCATAAGGCAGATTTTCGTATGTTCCTTCAGCTTATCAAGAGACTGGTAATAGTGGAGACATCTGTCACAAATATACTTTGCATGATCTTTTTTACTCAACTGTTTTGATACCAGACGAGATAAATTTTTGATTAAACCATAATGGTATTTTATTTCCACCTCAGCATTATTTCCATTATCATTATTATTTTCAGAAAAATAGATATTCTGAACCAATAAAAGATTTATATGTTTATCAACACAGTTTTTAGTCAAGTATAATGGAAGAGTGATGAATCTATTTGCTTTTTTCTTGAGGATGTAAACATTAATAGACACTTCGTTCTGTTTTTCGAATAATGGAATCTGCTTCACAGTCATAGGAAACTGAATTCCTTTCAGTTTAAGTACTTCCGAATAATGTGGATACTTTGTTATTCTATCAGCATGCTTCTGATCTTTTTCTTCAACAGGAAACAACGCAGCCACTACAGCCCAAGCAAAACAAGCGTTATCATTATTCTTCAAATTAATGCAGGCATGTTTTTTCTTTATTTCTTCTGGTAGTTCAATGTAAGATGATCCCAATTGAGGGGTGAATTTATTAATATTAACACCCAAATTAATAACTTGCTTCAAGGCCCATCCAGAGTCTCGCTCTTGAAACTCTTCCAACTTTCTCAGTAAAGGTTCTTTAATGTTCTCATCGAACCAAGAGTTAAGATCAGTATCTCTGTATATAGGCTTATTAGATGTTGTGAAATATTTGAATTCACTCAATACACGACTACCGCTGACAATTTCAAACTCCCCACCGAAAACTGCGTTGACCTTGACAGCTTCAGTTTTTTTCAAGTTATTGAGTAGCCGAAGTCTGAATATCACACGACAATCAGCTAAAAACTCTAGAGGATCCTTATGTCTGAGGTTTGAAATAACCCCTGTTCTAATACGGCAATCAAAAGCTGTAGTTAAATCATCCCAGCGAACTCTGTCCCTTGCTGTTTCTAGTCGAGTAGTTATACCAGCTCCCTGCTTCTTCAAAATTTTCAGCTGGCTACGCATACTCTTCACTTGTCCCATTTTCATTGTTAGATTCTGCTTCTCTCCAATCATCTTCACCGATTTTAATTTCTTGTGGATTCTCCGAAGAGCCAATGAACACTCTTTAAGTCCATCATCAACCAATTTTACATCATTGCTTATTTTCAGGAAACACAGCAGTGTCCGTATCTTATTCAACAGTGCAGCAATCATGTTGGTTGTTGTCTCATGAATGATCAGAAGAAACTGAATCAGAACTCTAGAATTCAACGATTTAATACAAATCAAGTCAACGGAATACTAAACATTAGTACAAGATATCCACGGTGTAAAAAAAAGAATATAGACTAGGAACTTATATTTTCCATATTAATGTATGAACCGTTACTAGAAAATATACAATGATCACCGTATAAAAAATAAATTTGAGGTGTAATAAATATTATATTTAGTTCCTGAACCTCAAGTAGACCCCTGAACAGGGTATGTGGTGTCGCACCGGAACTATGCCATCAGAGCACCAATTAGAGGTTAGGAACTAGATACAATATTCATAGATCTCAAATTTATATTAACTTTCCGTAATGAAATAATTTTTATTTAATTCTCTTGTTACCGAAATTTGGCCAATAGGACGCGTCTTCTATAGCCAGGACAAGACCTAGGCATATATTTCCCCAGAACGTCGACATTGGTTATACATACTCATTAACGATGACTGCCTACTTTGTACATAGGACTTACGGACATCTAGAGCAAGTACCCTCTCCCTTTTATACCAGAATGGAGCCACAATTACTTAATGAATCAGTATTGTTTACTTATTTTCTTAAAGATTAAGGAAAACCAACTCACCTATTTTTCTGCACGAGATACATGGAATCATGAAATTCAATTATCTGTAAAAAGATTGTGAAGATAAGTCACATTATGTTAGATCATCGAATAACAGATTATAACATTTCACCCTCATAATAAAACAAGTCAAAATAAAAGTATAAAATCTTAATATCTCAGAAACGGTACATTTTAAAGTAAAAATAACGTTTCCGCAGACTCTGTGACACCCCTTAACACGTTGACTGCCGGTGACTCAACTGTTGAGTCATGTCAGTCCTCCGCCGAAGGCCGATGACTCAATGGCTGAGTCACGTGCAATCTAAAACGTTATGAACTAGTATATCTCAGGCTATAACGTTTCCGCAGACTCTCAGACGCCCCTTAGTGACCTTTTGACGTTTCATAACATATAATATAAACACTCTATTAAATAATTTATACTCGTAAAAAAATCCAACTTTGAATGAAATTTTTCTAAGTCTACACAAAATAATAAAAATCTGAATATGTCAGAAACTATTCTTCCTAGACAAATAATAAAAATAAAATACCCCCAAAAGTAACTTCAATCGACGCTCACCTATATACCAAAGAATGAGCGTCGTACGTGTAGAATTTACCATCCTCATTTACTAACCCCACTTCTACCTAATACAACTTACTCTATATTCACTCATCAGTAGCTTATAATATTCGGCTTTTGCACTATTATCATAAACATATCGAAAACCAACGTTCATTATTAAATAAGAAAATAATTATTGGAGCCAAATATTTATGAAAACGTACCTACCTTATAGATGAATCAGGAGAGAATACACTTAACTCACCAAAAACTGAATTGAAAAGAAATAAATTCGTGGTCATTCAGAACTTATAAACTATCTCAACCCCCTCTCCCTTTCATAGATTCTAAACCTTTCCCGCATGCGTGACTAACTGTAAATATAGGTATGAGAATACGTATACTTGTCCGCAACATGTGGAGACTCGATCAAGGTCGCGCGTGTGGTCAATGACGTTCAGGCTGCTCGCGTCCAGAGCTCTGGTGCAGGTGTCCGCGACAAGTCGAGACTCGATCGAGGCCTTCGTATGTAAATGAGTCGGATGCAGGTGTTCACGTACCAAGTTAGGACTAGAACGAATGGAATCATATAATTCAACTCGATGTCATCGAGAGATAAGAGACACGTGTGGTACGGTCTGAATTCCATTTAGTTACAGGGATTTCCAACGAATGAAATGTGTGTTATAAAGTTATTACGTATTTTTCAATGAATAATTTATTTACTCAATGTACAGAAAAGTTTACCTAGTTCAATTAATTTTTTAGCGAATGCGTTTTCAAACGTTTTTGAACTGGTCCATTGAAAAACGCAGCCGTTAAAAAAAAACGCGCGTTTTTTACCGGATGCGTTTTTTGATCTTTTTTGTATAGATCCGTTCAAAAAACGCATCCGGTAAAAAAACGCGCGTTTTTTTACCGGATGCGTTTTTTGATCGTTTTTGGACAAATCCGATCAAAAAACGGGTCCAACGACGAAAATCGAACGACTTCCGTTGAGAACGAGGTGTTCTCATCGAAGTCGTTAACGACTTCGATGAGAACGGGGGTTGGAACCCCCGTTCTCAACGGAAGTCGTTCGATTTTTGTCGTTGGACCCGTTTTTTGATCGGATTTGTCCAAAAACGATTAAAAAACGCATCCGGTAAAATAACGCGCGTTTTTTACCGGAAGCGTTTTTTGACCGGATTTGTCCAAAAACGATCAAAAAACGCATTCGGTAAAAAAACGCGCGTTTTTTAACCGGATGCGTTTTTTGAACGGATCTATCCAAAAACGATCAAAAAACGCATCCGGTAAAAAACGCGCATTTTTTTTAACGGCTGCGTTTTTCAATGGACCAGTTCAAAAACGTTTGAAAACGCATTCGCTAAAAAATTAATTGAACTAGGTAAACTTTTCTGTACATTGAGTAAATAAATTATTCATTGAAAAATACGTAATAACTTTATAACACACATTTCATTCGTTGGAAATCCCTGTAACTAAATGGAATTCAGACCGTACCACACGTGTCTCTTATCTCTCGATGACATCGAGTTGAATTATATGATTCCATTCGTTCTAGTCCTAACTTGGTACGTGAACACCTGCATCCGACTCATTTACATACGAAGGCCTCGATCGAGTCTCGACTTGTCGCGGACACCTGCACCAGAGCTCTGGACGCGAGCAGCCTGAACGTCATACGCGCGACCTTGATCGAGTCTCGGCGGACAAGTATACGTATTCTCATACCTATATTTACAGTTAGTCACGCATGCGGGAAAGGTTTAGAAACTATGAAAGGTAGAGGGGGTTGAGATAGTTTATAAGTTCTGAATGACCACGAATTTATTTTCAATTCAGTTTTTGGTGAGTTAAGTGTATTCTCTCCTGATTCATCTATAAGGTAGGTACGTTTTCATAAATATTTGGCTCCAATAATTATTTTCTCATTTAATAATGAACGCTGGTTTTCGATATGTTTATGATAATAGTGCAAAAGCCGAATATTAGAAGCTACTGATGAGTGAATATAGAGTAAGTTGTATTAGGTAGAAGTGGGGTTAGTAAATGAGGATGGTAAATTCTACACATACGGCGCTCATTCATTGGTATATGGTTGAGAGTCGATGGAAGTTACTTTTGGGAGTATTTTATTTTTATTATTTGTCTAGGAAGAATAGTTTCTGACATATTCAGATTTTCATTATTTTGTGTAGACTTAGAAGACTTTCATTCAAAGTTGGATTTTTTTATGAGTATGAATTATTTAATAGAGTGTTTATATTATAATATGTTATGAAACGTCAAAAGGTCACTAAGGGGTGTCTGAGAGTCTGCAGAAACGTTATAGCCGGAGATATACTAGTTCATAACGTTTTAGATTGCACGTGACTCAGCAATTGAGTCATCGGCCTTCGGCGGAGGACTGGCATGACTCAACAGTTGAGTCACCGGCAGTCAACGTGTTAAGGGGTGACAGAGAGTCTGCGGAAAAGTTATTTTTACTTTAAAATGTACCGTTTCTGAGATATTAAGATTTTATACTTTTATTTTGACTTGTTTTATTATGAGGGTGAAATGTCATAATTTGTTATTCGATGATCTAACATAATGTGACTTATCTTCACAATCTTTTTACAGATAATTGAATTTCCTGATTCTATTTATCTCGTGCAGAAAAATAGGTGAGTTGGTTTTCCATAATCTTCAAGAAAATAAGTAAACAATACTGATTCATTAAGTAATTGTGGCTCCATTCTGGTATAAAAGGGACGACCGACTATTTCCTTCACGAAGGCATGACAGACGTATCCCTATAGGGAGAGGGTACTTGCTCTAGATGTCCGTAAGACCTATGTACAAAGTAGGCAGTCATCGTTAATGAGTATGTATAACCAATGTCGACGTTCTGGGGAAATAGTTGCCTAGGTCTTGTCCTGGCTATAGAAGACGCGTCCTATTGGCCAAATTTCGGTAACAAGAGAATTAAAAAAAAATTATTTCATTACGGAAGGTTAATATGAATTTGAGATCTATGAATATTGTATCTAGTTCCTAACCTCTAATTGGTGCTCTGATGGCATAGTTCCGGTGCGACACCACATACCCTGTTCAGGGGTCTACTTGAGGTTCAGGAACTAAATATAATATTTATTACACCTCAAATTTATTTTTTATACGGTGATCATTGTATATTTTCTAGTAACGGTTCATACATAAATATGGAAAATATAAGTTCCTAGTCTATATTCTTTTTTTTACACCGTGGATATCTTGTACTAATGTTTAGTATTCCGTTGACTTGATTTGTATTAAATCGTTGAATTCTAGAGTTTTGATTCAGTTTCTTCTGATCATTCATGAGACAACAACCAACATGATTGCTGCACTGTTGAATAAGATACGGACACTGCTGTGTTTCCTGAAAATAAGCAATGATGAAAAAATGGTTGATGATGGACTTAAAGAGTGTTCATTGGCTCTTCGGAGAATCAACAAGAAATTAAAATCGGTGAAGATGATTGGAGAGAAGCAGAATCTAACAATGAAAATGGGACAAGTGAAGAGTATGCGTAGCCAGCTGAAAATTTTGAAGAAGCAGGGAGCTGGTATAACTACTCGACAAAAAACAGCAAGGGACAGAGTTCGCTGGGATGATTTAACTACAGCTTTTGATTGCCGTATTAGAACAGGGGTTATTTCAAACCTCAGACATAAGGATCCTCTAGAGTTTTTAGCTGATTGTCGTGTGATATTCAGACTTCGGCTACTCAATAACTTGAAAAAAACTGAAGCTGTCAAGGTCAACGCAGTTTTCGGTGGGGAGTTTGAAATTGTCAGCGGTAGTCGTGTATTGAGTGAATTCAAATATTTCACAACATCTAATAAGCCTATATACAGAGATACTGATCTTAACTCTTGGTTCGATGAGAACATTAAAGAACCTTTACTGAGAAAGTTGGAAGAGTTTCAAGAGCGAGACTCTGGATGGGCCTTGAAGCAAGTTATTAATTTGGGTGTTAATATTAATAAATTCACCCCTCAATTGGGATCATCTTACATTGAACTACCAGAAGAAATAAAGAAAAAACATGCCTGCATTAATTTGAAGAATAATGATAACGCTTGTTTTGCTTGGGCTGTAGTGGCTGCGTTGTTTCCTGTTGAAGAAAAAGATCAGAAGCATGCTGATAGAATAACAAAGTATCCACATTATTCGGAAGTACTTAAACTGAAAGGAATTCAGTTTCCTATGACTGTGAAGCAGATTCCATTATTCGAAAAACAGAACGAAGTGTCTATTAATGTTTACATCCTCAAGAAAAAAGCAAATAGATTCATCACTCTTCCATTATACTTGACTAAAAACTGTGTTGATAAACATATAAATCTTTTATTGGTTCAGAATATCTATTTTTCTGAAAATAATAATGATAATGGAAATAATGCTGAGGTGGAAATAAAATACCATTATGGTTTAATCAAAAATTTATCTCGTCTGGTATCAAAACAGTTGAGTAAAAAAGATCATGCAAAGTATATTTGTGACAGATGTCTCCACTATTACCAGTCTCTTGATAAGCTGAAGGAACATACGAAAATCTGCCTTATGATGAATGAGACTGCTATTAAGATGTCTCATGAAGATCAAAATATTCTTAAATTCAAAAATCATAAGAATAAAGAAAAAGCACCATTGATTATTTACGCAGATCTGGAAAGCATTTTGAAGCCGACCAATGATAATAAAAAGCTGCAACATCATGTACCTGCAGCTGTAGGATATTATCTGAAATGTTCCTATGATGATTCTCTAAGTTTTTATAAAGCTCATCGTGGAGAGGATTGTATGCAGTGGTTTGCAGATGAAATGAAACAGCTAGCAGAAGATATGTCTACTGTCTTTTGGTGTTCGTATAATATTAATATGACTCCTCAGGACGAAACTGAATTTAGAAATGCTATGAAGTGTCATATGTGTGATCATGCTTTCTCCCTGGACGATAAGAAAGTGCGGGACCATAACCATTTGATTCCTGAAAACAATTATAGAGGTGCTGCTCATGAATCATGTAATATAAACTATCAAGATAGCCATGTGATCTCTGTGGTGTTTCATAACCTCTGTGGATATGATGCTAATTTCATTATTGAGGATGTTG
>JARQZK010000117.1:35000-132500 GCA_030704885.1 Cynegetis impunctata
TATCTCGAAAGAAAATTGAAATTTCTTTCAAATGATATATCATGTTTCTATACCTAAAAAGTCAGGTTTCCGAAATAAAAGCAAGTTTCTATAAAATTCGGATTATTTGGCCATATTTTGTATTAGGTAGCTATGAAATGTCAAGAAAGATGTCATTATGAAAATTTGACAATTAGTCCATCAACAATAGGATGTTCGCAGGTTCATTAACGAAAATTTGATTTGAAAACAATTAAAATGGAAGGCAATAACTATTCTCATGAAGTTTTGATGAAGTTATTTATTGTACATGGTTAATGTGACCAAATAATAGCTAGAACATTCAATGAAATGTATACCTATTGACAACCAATAAACGAGAGAAAATTTGTACGTTTCAAATAATTTTATCACTTATGGGTCATTACTGAAAGCGAAACGAAATTTACTTAACTAATAAAAACCAATTTGCGTTACGTATAATAACATAACATAAGTGATAAATTCATTTTGTAAACGTACAAATTTTCTCTCGTTTATTGGTTGTCAATAGGTATACATTTTATTGAATTTTCTGCATGTTCTTGCTATTATTTGGACACATTGACCATGTACAATAAATAACTTCATCAAAACTTCATGAGAATAGTTATTGCCTTCCATTTCAATTGTTTTCAAATCAAATTTTCGTTAATGAACGCGCGAACGTTTTATTGTTGATGGACTAATTGTCAAATTTTCATAATAACATCTTTCTTGACATTTCATAGTTACCTAATACAAAATATGGCTAAATAATCCGATTTTTATAGAAACTTGCTTTTATTTCGGAAACCTGACTTTTTAGGTATAGAAAATGATATATCATTTGAAATAAATTTCAATTTTCTTTCGAGATATTTAAGTGAGATATAGTATTACATGTGAAAAAAATGCACTTATTACAATTTTTGTATTTATCGTTAAAATCGCAAATTTTGAAGGACCCTGTATAATAGAGAACAAAGTCCTTAAAATATTCCTAATACGTCGGAACTTGGTAAACTACACCTAAAATTTCAGCGTCCTACGAATATGAATACCTTAGTAATGAACATTTAATTGAAGCTATGTTTTGCACAAAAAATAAGGAAACCATTTAATTTCTCGAAAACCTCTGGAAATAGGTTTAGGGAAGTATCATACAAAAACAATTGGAAAATGGTAGAGAAGCAAAAAATGAAATAATATATAGGGTGTTTCATTTAAAATTTCATAGTTGCTGCTACTTTTTAGTATAAGCGGCAACGCCGCAGAGCCACTATTATTTTAGATCGATAGAGCAAAATCAATTACCCATGAAACCAAATTTTCAGAATAATCTCATGTAACCTACCATCCACCGTGAGTGACTGTGTATATGTGTAATATATATATATATATATATATATATATATATATATATATATATATATATATATATATATATATATATATATATATTTATATGCATATATATATATATATATATAAATATATATATATATATATATATATGCATATATACATATATATATATATATATATATATATATATATATATATATATATATTATATATATATATATATATATATATATGCATATATACATATATATATATATAAATATATATGCATATATATACATATATATATATATATATATATATATATATATATATATATATATATATATATATATATAATATATATATATATATAATATTTTTATTTATATATATATATATATATATATATATATATATATATATATATATATATATATATATATATATATATTTTTTATATATATATATATATATATATATTTTTATATTTATATATATATTATATATATATATATATATATATATACACATATATACCAGATATGCCTTCGAAAATCGTAGCAAAAGAGGTGTAAAACGCTGTTGACTTTCGATAGAGTGCAATAGCATATTTTAGATGGGGACAAAAAGTCTAAGAATAATTGTATCACCTAGATCCAAAAGAGTTGATTGAATTTAGGCCTATCTGTATGCAGCATTTAGAATTTTTTCCAATAAGTTAGGTACTCGAAATGTGTTTTTTAGTCAGCATAGTTTTTCATTAGCACCCAAAATAAAATTTATTGTAGATGTAGGAATATATTTTTATTTCCAGAATTTCAAATTCAAAAGATATTTTTCTGTACCTATCCCGTTTATTCGGGCGAAGATATAGTATTGATATTTTATCAGAATATTCTTATCAGATTTTAATTGCTTATGTCTCCTTTTCTACTCATCCCGAGGAATACGCTTAGGAAAGTAGCCACAGATACGGAAAAATTTCTCTCTTCTTTGCCTCTCACCATTAACATAAACACTTTCCTTCAACATTATTCATAGTAACATATACATGAGAGATGAAATTTCAGTTACTCATATTGAAAGAAAAGTTTTTATATACCTATCTGGTAACTTGAAAAATTGTTTATTCATTTCAAATATCTTCAGTTGATTCATAAATCAAATAAAAAATAAATCCGATACTGATCTCATGCTTGAAGTTCTACTACAAATTACTCTTTGCATCTGCTTGACTCAATTCAAAAAAGAGCAGGGAAACTCACAGACCAATCGTCATTGACCGCTCAGCTTCATTCTCTCTCGAACTTCGGAGGAAGCTCACCGACTTTTGTCTTTTCTAAAAATATCATTAAGACAAAAATTCTACATCCATTGCCTTCTTTGTACCATCGAGAGCACAATTCTCGCTTTGCACAAAGTATGCAGATAATACACATATACCTAGTTACCGTGCACATCCCAACAGCCAGACCATGGGTCTACCAGAGGGAGTTTCTGAACCGAACCGCAAACCCATGGAACGCTTCACCCTCAGAGCTGTTTTCAGTCATAACCTTCAGCGGTTTTAATAAACCGCTATTTTTGAAATCATTCCGAGTCGTTTGAGGTACGTAACAGGTTTTCGCTTTTCCCGAGAGTTGATCTTAGTAATTCATATATGCTTATTGTATTGAAAGAACTGCTAAATAACAATTTACACGTATATTAAAAACAATAACGCACCTACGTTTCGGTGCCAAATGTAAATTGATTATCTACATTTCTCGAATACATTCAATAACAACAAGGAAATGTATACAAATTAGGTAGAAAGGGTAAATATAGTGATGCATGCAAATATAATTAGTTCGAGTGGGAATTCTACAGTGAAATGCTAGTCAAATAGTTTCGTGATTTTGAAATGATTAAGAATCGTGCTTGTAGTATAGTCCAACTGGCAATATTCGAGAAATGCACTTGGCATCCGAAGACGGTGAAGTCTCGCCGAAACATTTGTCATGAGTTTCAATATGTTTATCGATTAACATCAAGTATCGGCCTTATAATTGAGAACTTGATGTAAGTATTCAACTTTTAATCGAAAACTCAGCATATAAACCAAATTTTCTCTCTTCCTTATTTTTAATACAACTGTATTTTTTATTGATAATATATATATATATATATATATATATATATATATATATATATATATATATATATATATATATATATATATATATATATATATATATATATATCTAATATATAAAATTCTCGTGTCACGGTGTTAGAAGTTAAACTCCTCCGAAATGGCTCGACCATTTCGGAGGAGTTTAACTTCTCATGAAATTTTGTGTGCATATCGGGTAGGTCTGAGAATCGGCTAGCATTTATTTTTCATCCCCTTAAATGTTTTATTTCTTATATCTTATAAATCCCCTAAATTTTTTATTTCAATTTTTAAGACAAAATTTTCTGTTCTATTTTTTTTATGATACAGCATTCAAAAATACATACAACCCTAAATTTTCACACCTCGACGATCAACCCCTAATTTTTATTTGTTAAATTCCTTCGAAATGGCTCGACCGATTCTCATGAAATTTTGTGTGCATATCGGTAAGGTCTTAGAATCGGACAACATCTATTTTTCATCCACCTGAATGTTGAGGGTGGTCCACTACTCAATTTTTTTCAGACAATATTTTCAGTTCTATTTTTTTTATGATACAGCATTCAAAAATACATACAACCCTAAATTTCCAACCCTCTACGATCAACTCCTATTTTTTATTTGTTAATTATAAAACTTCAAATTTTCTGGCAAGATTTTTATTTTCATTTGGTCATGACTCAGAATAAAAAAATTCATATTACTAGCACCTTTTTACCCTTCTACGATCAACCCTTATTTTTCTATCGCAATTTTAATTTTTTTTCAAATTTTATCCACAGATCCGCAATAGGGTTGCAAGATGGCAATCGAAAATAACAATAGTCAGTCTGAGAATAGGTCGTAATAAACTTTTCATACTCCTATAATAATATAATAAAGTGATTAGGTATGATTTTGCATTAAAAAATACATATAACCCTAAATTCTCCCTTCTATCAACAACACATATTTTTTCATAGCCATTTTCATAATTTAGACAACGTTTGCCAGGTCAGATAGATTGATAGATATAATGATAGATCGATAGAGATACATCGGCAGATAGATGAATACATGGAAAGATAGAGAGATCAAAATAATTTATATGGCAAAACTACGTTTGCCGGGTCAGATAGATTGATAAATAGATATATAGATAGATAGATAGATAGTTAGATATACATCGGCAGATAGATGAATAGATAGAAAGATAGAGAGATAAAAATAATTTATATGGCAGAACAACGTTTGCCGGGTCAGCGTGTATATATATATATATATTTATATATATATATATATATATATATATATATATATATATATATATATATATATATATATATATATATATCTATATATTATATATAGTGTGATTCACGTAGGCCGTGCATTAGACTTTTTTCAACTTCCTGTTGAATTAGAAACTTGAAATTCGGTAAGCTGCCATAGTCGGTCATGTCCGTTCTCCCTAAAATATTCTTAGTGCCAAAAGTCGGTAACAACTTTCTTGTTTTGAGTAGAAACCTACATTTTTTTTAACATTGTTCGATTGGCCTCCAGATTATGAGTTTGGATAACCTAAGCAATGTCGTTGTATCTATTACAGTTTTTGATATATTTTCATTTTTCTAAAAAAAATTACCGCCGTAGTAGTTAAGGAAAAAGTATGTAGCTCGTAAACCGTTTCAGAATAGAAAAGGAAATTTGTGGAACATTCAGTTGTCAACACCTGATATCCCATCGATGGTCCTATTTTGTACCATATGGGCGCAGGCAATTATAATTGTAAAATTGATTTGAAAATGGAAAATTATCCAAACGAAGTTGTGTTCAAAAATTATTCAGCTAACTGTCCGTGAGTTTAATTCAAAACATCCAAACTTAGCGAGTATGACACGGATAAATTTCTAACGATTGAAAAATTATTTTATCTTACCGCTTTAGATTTATATATTTGGACTATTAGAGAAGAATTGGTCTATTTTTCACTAGTTCAAAATAAACATGATTTGAGAGAATAAACAAACTTTTGAGTCTCCATTCTAAAGAAATCAGAAGTACTATGCAATCTATCGAAAGTACTTATAATAATAGAATTTTTTAACGAAATTGGTGGACATATTGAACAATCACATTAGAGTTATGTCAATACTGTTCTTGTTCATTGACAATAATTTATCTTGCGTAATTGAATGAAAATCTATGTTTTCGATTAACTTCTAAAATTGGTCTTTTATTTACACGGCATACTTCAAAAAGCAGGAAATTAGTGGCATTTCTTGATTATTATTGAATAACTCGATAAGAATTGAAATTAGGCATAGGAAAAGCTGGGGTAACTAATTTTTAAATTCAATTTGCTCTCGAACGGTGTCGAAAAGAATAGTAGGTGTCATTTGAAAAAATTGAGTTTTTGACTATTTTTGAATGCGACATTTAAAAATAGCCTGCGCTCATATGGTACAAAATAGCACCGTCCATGGGACATATATCGTTAACCTGAGTTGTCAGTTAAATGCCCCACAAATTTGGTTCACGAGCTTTACACTTTTTCTTAAACTACAACGGCGGTAATATTTTTCAAAAAAATAAAAATATATCAAAAACTGTAATAAATAAAATGACATAACTTAGGTTGTCCAAACTCATAATCTGAAGGCCAATCGAACAATGTTGAAAAAGATGTAGGTTTTCATTCAAAATAAGAAAGTTCGTACCGACTTTTGGCATATCCTGTATAGCTGAAGGACTAAGAATATTTTACGTAGTACGGACATGACCGTATTATGACCGATTATGACAGTTCGAATTTCAAGTTTCTAATTCAACAGGAGGTTGAAAAAAGTCTGATGCACGGCCTACTTAAATCACCCTGTATATATGTGAGATAGTACATAAAGTAAAAGAAACTTTTGTCAGAAAGTTCTTATGTTATCGAAATATTGATTATTTGGTACAGTATCAAGTTCATAAAAAAACAAAAATCTCTTTATGAGAAATCTGAAATCCCACAATTCAAATCAAAAGTCGATATTAATTCTCCAAGACGTTTCCTGAATTGAGTGTTCTCATATTGTATAGTTATTAACTCAGAAAGTTTCACTCGAATAGTATGTTCACGAAAAGCGTCAATTATATTTTAATTCCGAAAGTTTCAAAGTATCTCACACAAACTAAATTGCAAGGGCTTAAATTGAGAGGATTTCATTATGTTGTTGTTGGAAGAACTTTGGGTAAATATTTAATTGAATGGATTATAGCACACTAATTCTAATGATAACACCGATTTTATTATATCGATATTCTGGCAATGTCACTAAACCTATTCCGAACTTTCAGTGGAGTGAATTACCAAATATCCTCTAGTTCGCAAATTATTTTCAGTGACAGATGAACTTTCACTAAATCATATTAATCACACAATGAAGGGTAATAAAGTACGCACTAAATCTATATTCACGAAGAAAAAATCTTTTAATGTGATGAATGCGAACATAGAGCTGATTCTGGCTACAAACATACAACATAAAACTATCGGTGTTAAAAAGAGTATCCACTATGAAAATTGTTGATATAATTTGGATATTTTTAATTCAAGCAACCTCGTAGTACTACTTCGCACGAAAATAACGTCAACAATTTGATAACCATTTGTTTTACATCCATTTAGCCGACATACCCATAAATGAAAAATTTCCTAGGTACCTATGTTGAATGAATAAAATTGGGTTGAATTTCTTTTGTTTCGTTTTTTTTTATAATAATAACTGGCATTCAATTATGGAAACACGATGAAATTTATAACAAATGGACCGTATCTAGAATTAAAATTGATTACATATATGAACAGTTCAAGCGAAAATGTCTGAAACGGTAAATATTTCATTATTCATATTGTGTACAGTGGATATTAGGAAAGTCCGATTCACTACAATAAAATGAAAACATTGAGGTTAATCTATTTTTTCAACTGTATGACATGACGCAAATGAATATATTAACCGACAATATAGAGTACCTATGTATTGAATTTCCTAAATTCACTCTTTTGAAGATATCAAATATTGATTGATTTAAGACATCCAATTGAGTAGATATAATAATTGCAATGAATTAATTATAACCATTTTATGTTTCAGATAGTCTCAGACACTATGATTATGTTTCTTGTATGGATACTCTTTCGAACTATATAATGAATATTTAGCCTTTGAAGTAGCATACACTATGAAGAACTAATTTATGCCGGTTTCCAAGCGCTCAGTAATGCCATTATTCTACCAGATAAAGCAAAGCACCTTATGTATACCTAACGATGGAAGCCACCACAAAATTCTAAAGTAATACTATGAGTTTTATTGAGTTGGCTACCTCAAGGTACATATTAAAAAATTCATTAAATTTCATGAGTATTTGAGTTTCATGCTGCGTTGGTAAGAATTGTGAGTTCTAGTAATTATAATGACATGAGTAATTTATTGAGTCGCAGTTCGAATACACCAATAAGTGAAGAAAAATCATCATTTGATACAGTTGATACATAAGTGATATATGAGAAATGTTTTGTTGAATTGAACTTTTTTTTTCAAATAAATTTGAGTGCTTTCAGTTACCTAATACACAAATAAATGTTTACTAGAATTCGATAAATATATACAAATAATATATATATATATATATATATATATATATATATATATATATATATATATATATATATATATATATATATATATATATATATATATATATATATATATACAGGGTGATTCATTATCTCGGAAACCGTATGGCCTAGAATTTGGGGAAAAAAATTCTTATGTGAAAATCCACCTTGAAAAAATGATTAAAAATATTTTTGAGTCCACAGTTTTCCGCTAGGTGGCGCAATCTACCACTTATAAAATATAATTGGATTTTTTACGGAATATTCCCCAATTAAGGCTGGTAAAAGATAACAACCTTAGAAACTACTGTCTTAACTCTACAACTTTTGTAGAAGTCATTTTTCTGTATTGCCTATTCTGAAATGGTGGGGGAAGTTCTCCTTCTTTGAGATAAAAAAGACTCCATAATGCATGAACCGATTTTCGAAAACATAGACTCTATGCTAAGAGTATTGAATGTAGATTTCAGTAAGAAATAACAAACACACTTTTAATTTTCCAATCGACAACTAGAGGGCGTTATGTAACACCTAGCTCTATTTATGATTTTGTTTGAGAAATTTCAAATGCAATGCTATAAATCTAACTAGCAAACAAAAAGCCAAATTTGATGACTTATTGACCTGTCAAAACCGCGAACTGATATCTCTTTTCATTCCAAAGATATTGGCATTTTTTGATGAGAGTTGATGATTGTTGACTCGCCCTGTAAGGTGCAAGAGAAATTATATTGCTAAAATTATTTTGAAGATAAAATAACAATCCCAAATCTCTCAAACGGTCTCTTATAGTTTTATGTTCATATACGAGCTGCAATATTACGAATGATGTTAAACTGTTGAGAGATAGATGTTTCAAAAGTCAGCAAGTTACCTATAGAAATGACACTAATATTTTATGATTGTTTACTATTAAGTTTTTATTGCTGTCAAATTTATTCTGACTGTTTGCAAACTAACTCTTTTATAATGCCTTTTTATTCAAATGAAGAGGCATATGATATGGTCAGTGTATATTTTGAAAGTCTACAAAATGAAGTAATTGCTGAAAGGGAGTATGCGATACGATATCCTGAAAGACGGTGTCATTCTCGGAAATTATTCAAAAGATTGGCACAAAGATTGCGAGAAACCGGCAATGTTCAACCTGTCGCATTAAGAAATAGGATACGTAGAAGTCACAATGAAGAAAATGATATTAACGTATTGGCGTTAGTTAAGTCTGAACCCCATTTGATTATTCGAAAAATTGCAGGAGATCTAGGATTGAATTATTCTTTGGTGCAAAGAATATCAAGGGATTATAAAATGCATCCTTATCATATTATTTCACAACAGCATGAAATTAGCCCAGACAAAAATTGTAGATCAGATAATTATCTATGAAAAATTTCAAAATACTTTTTCTTAGAGTCGCTGTTTTTGAGATATAACGATTCAAAAAGTTGAAAGAGTTGTAATCATCATAATATGCACGTTTCAACGCCACCTTTGAGCTAGTTTTTTTCTTTCAACTTTTTGAATCGTTGATCTCAAAAACGGTGGCTCTGAAGAAAAAATTTATTCATACGTTTTTCATAGATAATTAGGTGATCTACAATTTTTGTCTAGACTAATTCCATGATAAAACTCAATGCTTTGCTGAAAATCGCAAAAAGACCGTTATTGTGACATTCGACCCCGAGTAAATTTTTTGCACGTATCGGATCGATGAGGACTTTTTAGATTCCATTTATAATGATGTTTTGAACAATCCTACTAATTTTCAGCTGGGTGCGAATTTTTGTAACTTCACTCCTATTTTTTGGTCTAATTTGACCGGACTAGTTTTGTTTCATTATGTAATGTTAGTAAATATTTTCATGATGCGTTTCTACTTGTAATTCTTTTACAATTTTAGCAACATAATTTCTCTTCCACCTTACAGGGCGAGCCAACAATCACCAACACTCATAAAAAAATGCCAATATCTTTGGAATGAAAAGAGATATCAGTTCGCGGTTTTGACATGTCAAAAATTCATCAAATATGGCTTTTTGTTAGCTAGTTAGATTTATAGCATTGCATTTGAAATTTCTCGAAAAAAATCATAAATAGAGCTAGGTTGTTAGGTTTCCGATTGGAAAATTGAAAGTATTTTTGTTATTTATTACTGAAATCTATATTCAATACTCTTTGCACAGAGTCTATATTTTCGAAAATCGGTTCATGCATTATGGAGTTATGGAATAGGTAATACAGAAAAATGACTTCAACAAAAGTTGTAGAATTAGGACAGTAGTTTCTAAAGTTGATATTTTTTACCAGCCTAAATTGGGAAATATTTCGTGAAAAATCCAATTATATTTTATAAGTGGTAGATTGCGCCAACTAGCGGAAAACTATGGACCCAAAAACATTTTCAATAATTTTTTTAGGGCAGATTTTCATATAATTTTTTTCCCCAAATTCTAGGACATACGGTTTCCGAGATACGGCCGGTCGCCACCCTTAATGAATCACCCTTTATATATATATATATATATATATATATATATATATATATATATATATATATATATATATATATATATATATATATATATATATATATATATATATATATATATATATATATATATATATATATATATATATATATATATATTATATATATATATATATAAATATATATATATATATATATATATATAATATATATATATATATATATATATATATATATATATATAATTATTATTTCAGTTTATTCTGTAAAATATTGATAATTCTTTCCGATCAGTAGTTTAACGATAGACTTCAATGATTTCATCATCAGTGACCTTGTTTACCTATAAGTTCGCATTTTCAGAAGAATGGAAGCATTTTGGAACATTTTGTCAATTTCACAATTATTGGCCTCAAAAACCTGTATATACATATTTTTAGAACAATCTACGAATTTGGAGATATTTTGTCCGCCATACTGGGTCCACCATTTTGATTTTCACAATTTTGACATAAAATTCTCAATCAACTACCTCGAAAACCTATAAATATAAGTTTTGGAAGCAATTCTGCCCGGCCGTTCCAGATGTCGCTAAAAAAAATTAGTTTTATCGGTATGGCCCCCTTTAGCCACACGCTATCGGCATGTCAGTGTAATCCCGCTAAAGTGATGCAAAGAAACATCTAAAAACCAAAACTCGATACCGGCACCTATTATACATTTTCATTGCTAAAAATGACATGTTTGCCCTATTATTGCGGCCACCGCCAGATAGGTATATGGCGTTTTGAAATCAATATTTTACAGTTCATATCAAATATAGTACATAATTATTCAATATAGTTAAACTAAAGTCAAGTGTATTACTTAATACAAAATAATATATATACATATAATTAAATATATATATATATATATATATATATATATATATATATATATATATATATATATATATATAATATATATATATATATATATATATATATATATATATATACCTATATATACTATATATATATATATATATACATATATATATATATATATATATATATATATATATAGATATATATATATATATATATAAATATATATATATAGATATATATATATATATATATATATATATATATATATATATATATATATATATAGGTACCTATATAGCTGAAATGTAGCAAATTTATTTTAGTATGGTTATCACTGTAGAAAAATTGAATATGAACGCTACTTTTTTCGATGTTTAAAAGAACACAAAAGTCTTGATGACTTTCGTGTTAATATAGTTCGCAGTGCAGAGCTGCGAAGAGAATATAAAGGGGTAGTAGAGAATTGAAATAAATGCAGTGTCAGAATAATAGCCCCAAATTGAGACGACGCTCCGCTTACTCTCGTGTATTTTAGCGTATTAAAATTCTGTTACTTGTTGAGTGAGCTGTCGCGTTTGTCACTAAAATTTCTCAAGCATAATGAGTAGCTTCCTTCGGAGCACCATATTCAAATATTATTAATTGTAGACATTTTAAGAACAAAAAGAAATGCAAAACCATGTTTTCTACGAATTAAGAAGCCTTCTATGCAATACTTATCCCTTCTAGTCGATTGCATATAACATTCATACAGAAAATGAGCCCTTCGAAGTGAAAATTCAGAGATATACTCGTACGTACATCGTTAAGAATGCTATAATCTCATATCATAAAATAAGCACATCAAGCTACTATAATTTTTCCCTCAATGAGCTCATCATTATGATAACAGAAGATCGACTCAATTAAATGCCGAAAATGTTCATATCTAAGCCACAATATGAGAAATGAATAAGGGTACATCTTAATTCAGCAAATACACCAGTGAAAGATCGAAGAGATGGAGCACCCGGTAGAATACTACGGCTGGCAAACATTGGCCTTAGAGAATGATTCCTTGAAGTTGTTAAGAATTGGGACAAATAGATTGAAACTGCAATGATCGTCTATACCTGGAATCGGATTGGCACTTAAACAATAAGATGGTGATATGAGGTATCACCATCTTATTGTTTAGGTGCCAATCCGATTCCAAGTATAGGCGATCATTGCAGTTTCAATTTATTTGTCCCAATTCTTAACAACTTCAAGGAATCATTCTCTAAGGCCAATGTTTGCCAGCCGTAGTAATATAGTTCTGCCGGGTGCTCCATCTCTTCGATCTTTCACTGGCGTATTTGCTGAATTAAGATGTACCCTTATTCATTTCTCATATTGTGGCTTAGATATGAACATTTTCGGCATTTAATTGTGTCGATCTTCTGTTGAATCTTCGCACCACTTCAAAATACTTTCTCCGTTCATGGTATCTCTTATCTTCATTACCTATAATCGATTTATTCAGTGTCAACTTTCCGTTCCGTAGGACGTAATGAGTGAAAATAGCACCCCAGGAGCGGCAACTCAGTTTGCATCGTGAAGTCCTGGGTTGTACAGAATGGCCTTATTTTATTAATAAATCTTTTGACTTCGCTGATGCTGCATCTTTTTTCTGGGATGTTGTCTTTGTATACTTTCGACCGACATATACTCATCAATCATCATCAATCTCAATCGCTTTCAGTAGTTACTATTAATATACATTAATTAAATTTTTCGTGAGACAGATTAATTCATTTTTATAACGGAGATATCAACAGAATTAAAATATAATTACTTGATTTCTGATATACATCCAAAAATTGTGTTAAAATGTTCAAACGCGACTTCTTAGAAACAACGCATTAATATAAGTTAAGGAAGCTGTCACTAAATATGTTCAAACGGAGTATCTACGTAACAATAACATTTAATTGTTGGTTATCAATTTAACATTTCATCGCGGTCATTCCCAATATTCTTAGATTGGAACTTAATTTATGAACAGAGGAGTGATTAAACATTTTATAATCATTAACTATTCATTAGTTCACATTTACTACTAATTTCAAATTCAGTGTTTGTTATTAAATTGTAAATATCATTCACTGTATTCATTAAGCTATCAACTGATTAAACACTATATTGTAGCATAATATTTCGCTATTTGAATAGATCAAAGTAATTCATAATGAAGAGATATCTTCTCAACCGGACAAACACCGATTGATGAATCGAGTCAGAAAATGAGAATAGATTTTTGACTTCGTTTTTCATCGTTTATCTTCTCTACTACATGGATAAGAACAAATTCGACATCAATAATAATTACGAGGAATTATTGATGTGCTCGTGACTGAAGATTAGGTGTAGAATATGTGGGTTTAAAAGTTTTCAAAGGACTAAATTCCTTCAGATCATCAATAGTTGATGATTGAAATGACCAAAACTTTCAATCCAAATCAAAAATATTCCTATATTTGATGGAAACATGCTTATAGGTACCTCTCACGGGCTGCAATATTCCATATGAAAATTCAATTCTGATATAATCTATTTGCTTATGATGATAGAGAATGTTTGGATGAAAAAACTCGTATGAAATGAATGTAAATATCAACAATGTTTGATTTAGATATATTTCGAATCATAAAAAACTATAGATCATCGAGACTTTATTTTAGAATTTCTAATGTAGCAACAGATTGCATGAATGAAGTTCGATATTCCAAATAAGTTTTATTATTCAATTGTGTGTACCTATTTTTTTTCTTCTTAATGAATGAACTCTAATTTATTTATGAAGATTTAGTTTTGTAATTTGAACAAATACTTTGAGAAAATATTTTGGCAGTATCTTCATAGTATTTTTCAGTGGAAATAACGTATTGATAAGCAAACATAAATTGCTTAAAAAGTGAGAAAACTCTTGAATCATAATGAAAGTTTTCACATTCAAATTTTATGAATATTTTATTTAAAAGACACACATTCTTTGATGCAATTACTGAATTATTATCTTTCATATCAACGGTGATGAATAGTGAAATGAGGCAATTAATTTTTTTTTTCATTTCGCTAAGCTAAAGTGTTGTGAGAAGAGATGTAGACTTGTAGACCAGGGTAGAAGCCTTTAAAAATGATAAAAAATTGAAGAAAATAATAGTAGAATGAAACCCATTAGAAAAGAGAGAAAGAATAAAATAAGAATTAAAGAAAGAAATAAATTACGGGCGATCTGAGGTCGGGAAGGGGAAGGAGGTGAGTTTTTAAGGGTAAAAAACGGTTTATCTCGATTTCCGGCGAAACTACAAGTCCTATGGAAAAAAGTCGAATCGCAAAATTGTAGGTAATGAAAAGATCTACAACTTCGGTATTCACACTTTTTTCACATAACCTCAAAATTTATGTGAAAAATTCAAAGAACCAAGTTTTTGGTTTTTAATTTTTATCTTCTACAAACAAATTTTTTTTTCGAGAAATTTGGTGAAAGCTCACCTTTTTATGTCCCAAATATTCTGTAATTTATTTGATTTGAAATATTAATTTTTTCACCTTATTTTGACTTAATATCGAAGAAGCACCCTAATTTTCAATCGGTACTTCTCCCGTCAAAATATCAGTTTTTTTCAAAAAGTTGCTGTGATTTAAGTTCGTTGAAATCTCTACTTTCCGATGGTGTAAAAAATACATTACTATAGTAAATGATAACAAACAAATAAGTTAATTAAGGTTATATTCAATAATACATCTACAATATTCTGAAAAAGTTGTAGAATCTTCTTAAAATTATATGCGTAGATGCCTATTTATTGCTATTTTAAGATAACTTATATATCTGAGTGACCTACGGAAAATTTGAGCCCATCAAAAGGTATTTCATAGAGAATTGGTGAAAAGGCTAGGAGGGTCTGGGCCTTACTATTTGCTATAGTAACGTATTTTTTTTACACCATCGGAAAGTAGAGATTTCAACAAACAGAAAGCACACCAACTATTTGACTGTTTGTGAAAGATAAAAATAAAACACCAAAAACTTGGTTCTTTGAATTTTTCACATAAATTTTGAGGTTATGTGAAAAAAGTATAAAAACAAAAGTTGTACATCTTTTTATTACCTACAATTTTGCCATTTGACTTTTTTCTATAAGACTTGTAGTTTTTCCGGAAATAGAGATAAACCGTTTTTTACCCTTAAAAACTAACCCCCTTCCTCTTCCCGACCTCAGATCGCCTGTAATTTATTTTTTCTTTCATTTTTAATATATTCTTCTTCTTCTGCAATGGGTTTCATTCTACCATTATTTTTTTTTTATTTCAAAAATTATCGACCCTGTTCTATTGGTGAAATTAATACGAATAAACACAGATTGCGATTCTGTGGAAAAATTCTATCTGTTTTCAAATATTTCTGGTGTAATCTTAGAAATTCGAACGAGAAATTCTGAAACAGATAATACAATCTATTTTTTTATATGATTGAAATGAAAATATTCCAAGATATTTTCTTCGAATTGTTTTTCCCTCAAAAGAATGAATCATTTCTTCTACGTTATTGTATTTTCAATTAGTTATCTGGATTGAATTTATTGTCAAGGTGGTTATTAGAAATACCAGAACGAAAGAAAGTATTGTTCAATTATTCATTTTATTATTTTTTTGATAATATTATTTTCTGATCTACTTTAAGTCTCGAAGTCTCATAAAAATATCAAGACTATGAAAACTTCTTCACATATTGAGATCATTTCATATTAAGTTAGTTCTACCGATTTGTTCGAAGTTGTTTCCAATATATTATTATCGTAAAAGCAGTATGACATAAAAGTAGCGCCATATTACATCAAAACTTGCAATATGATTAATAACACCATTAGATTAATGTTTCAGTGGATCATCATTAATTTTAGATTTTCATTACATTTTGATATTATATTATGAAAATATTAGAAAAACAGTGAAATGGTATTTGTTTACAAAAAACAATTTCCTATTTTTCAATATACATCAACAGAAAATAATTCAGCATCTCCTGGAAAGATAACGCTGTATTCTTAGGTTCACAACAGAAACAATTTTTTTCAAAATGAGTCCAAAAATTTCATCGTTTTGCTTCTCGTCATTTCATATGACTGACTGTGAATTTTGTTGATTCATCTAATAAAGTTGTTATAATACTAGAGAACTCATGACTTTATAATTCACAAAAAATGTCGAATATAATATTTCTCCATTGATGATCGTGATATTTGACTGTTTCATTACTTTAGGAGATGTCTACGAACAAATAGGCTATAAAACCTGTAATGAAGATTGCGGTTATACAATCAAAATATCGGGATTAAACTCGACACAAGCTAAAGACACCACTCTGAAAGAGCCCAAAGCCAATCGTCAATGTCTACGTTTATTTAATATCAGAAGAATATTCTCGATAATTATATAAAACAATGTCGAATTCCAAAATATCATAAAATGTTTGTAACTTGATGATTTTGGAATGAAAAACATGAATCTGAATTCTGATAACCTGGAATGAACGATTTCCATATTCTCAAATTTCTGAGTATGACATGTTAAAAAAACGGCATCATAATGGATACAGTATTAGCCAGGGCCGGCCTAAGGGGTGTGCGAAGTATGCAGCCGCACACTCAAGCCTTTTGGAGGGGCATTAAATTGACCGATTTTTGTAAAAAAAAATAATAAATTTGGCAAATTTTTAGAAACTGATTCAAATAGTGGGCAGAAATATTTAAACTATACTCGCTGGCATATCATTGGAAGCTTGGACCCTAAACAGCTGTACACTTCCCTCTACACCCCTCGCCCAGCGTCGTTGCCAGTTTGTTCACCATTGCAACGTTACCTAGAGTTAAGCTTTCATTAGTTTATTTGACATAATAGTGGTTATAGTACAAGTAAGAGTACTGAACATATCAAGTCAATCAATAATAAATCCAATTGTCATACATAAATTTAATGTACTACAAGGCGCAAAAGTGCACAAAAACTGTGTTTTTGGACCTCAAATTTCAAAAAATTCCATACCTCCTAGACCCCCTGCAGGGGCATAAAATTTGAGTCTAGCACACTTGCAATTTTCGCCTTAGGCCGGCCCTGGTATTAGCTTATTCCAACATAAAATAAAAATCTAGGAAATATTTCCAATTTTTTCAAATACGCGTTGACGTTAATCTGACGTGAAATGGAAAAACTGAATAATTGATACTTTATTATTATACTCATTCAATAATAAGTTGAATACGACGAAAATGACTCCAAAAAATACTTCTTGGTAACAGTGTTAACAGAATATATTTGTTTATTGCTTATTTTGACCCGAAAATGCCCAATATGAACTTAGATTTTATTTTTCGATGACCTTTTCATTTCAAAAAAAGTTAACATGAATTATCTCAACCTAACCTAAGATACTTACCTAACCTCCAAGTTGAAGAAGAATTTGAATTCATGAAATAGATACATTTGATTTTAGAAAAGTTTGTCTATGTGAAAAACAAGGATTAGGATTTGTTGGCTTAATTTTTTGAAAAGTTAATCGAGCTTTGAAATCTGAGTTCATATTCCGCTCTTCAGCTAAAAATAAGAAAAATCTGAATGTGGATGCAATCTAGCACATTTTCTGCTGGCTCAAATGAGTGAGTAGCATGAAATTTTTTATGTATATTTTTCATATTTCGTAGAATCTTAATTTAAGTTTGTATTTTTGTCATTACTGCAAGCTATCCATCATGGCGGCGTTTTGTTGACATTTCCTAATGAAATTTTCGGAGTTGATTTCCGGAATTATTTAAAGTTAGATTCGCACTTTCTCAGTCCAAAACTAATAAGTAACGAAAATTTTATGAACTTTGAGAACTAGACATTCTATTATATATTTTTTATTTTCATCAAAAAGTGATAAATTTCGAAAAACAAATATAGTCTTGAAATATTCAAGTGATTCTCAGTTTGCCACTCAGTGTGCAGTAGTGAGATATTGATTGTCCTATAAATATTCCAGAGGATAGTGGAAAACCTAGAATATTATAATGGTGCAACATGAAAATATTAACAGTAGGGTAAAAGCCGGATAGTTTTCTCAGCGGGATACTTGCCCTGGTTTCGAATTCACTATGTTATAAGGGACATTAGTGAAGTTAGGAATTTACTATAATTGTAAGTGCCCTCCCGCAGGCCTTGGCGTCATGTTAACGTGGATATAGGCTCTCGGGTTTCCTCCGTGTGAAAAAAATCTTTCGCTGCGGAACTTCGAAATTATATTGGTAAGTAGGTAATTTCTATTAAATAATTTAATGACTGATTGTGCCTTCAGTCAACTTTTTGTTTATTTGCATACACTAGAGTCAAGATAACACTGTTTATTACATTATATTGTTAAATATAATGTATTTACTTTGCGAATGAAATTGGCAAGTACCCGTGTCAAAAATTATAGTCGCTCTAGTTACTGTTGAGGATAGTCGCTCTAGGGGCAATTATCCGCGACTATCTTTTCTTTAACGAGCAAAGACAGATTTTTCTCTTTAGGTGTTTCTAACTCATTGTGACTATAACTTAGATGAAATAAAATATATACTTTACTATTTCATTGATTTATTCAAGGTGACTAAATTGCTTCGCAAGTAAATGAGAAAATCGGGCGTGGTACCGCGGACCGCGCCACATAAGCTAGACAGAAGATAGTTCAGCACACACACACACACATATATATATATATATATATATATATATATATATATATATATATATATATATATATATATATATATATATATATATATATATATATATATATATATATATATATATATATATATATATATATATATATATATATATATATATATATATATATATATATATATATATATATATATATATAGATATTTTAAGACAAATCATGAGATTATTAATTTCATATGGACTCAGATGGACACTGAGTGTAACCGTCTCGAAACATCGTTCACAAGATGTTCTCTTCAAGAACATGGGTGAAAAATTAATGTCCTAATTTTTCATGAAAATTTCAATATTGGTTAATATTTGAGGTGATATCACGTGCCTAATTGGGGTGAAGGAGTTATAAATAATTGAGTAAGTAATCCATTCAATGTATTATATCAGAATGAGTACATACAACTCGGTAATCGATGTGACATTTAACTCTGACATGGATAAAATAAATAGCAAAGAATTATTATCGATAATTTCCGTCTGTAATAATTTATGCCGCTACAAAAATAGTATCTCTAGTTACGGTTTTATGGAAAAGTTGATAAATAGTCATTTGTTCGGAGTTCGGAATATTATCTGTAACATCTAATTTTTTTTTCAATTATAAAAATAATCATCCCTACCTCTGTGCACAAATATTGAGAACTGTATGTAATCAAACATTCAGTGATGAACACTTTTGTTCGATAAAACTAGGCATATTTAAATTTAAATACTATGAAACATATAATTAATAATTGCTAAAAAATTCATTTGAAAATTGATTCGATTCAGTTCTTCCTGAAAATTTTAAATAATAAATTTTTTCATAATTCAGCTCTATCACATATACGTTTTTCATGTCGGAACAACGACCATCAATGTTTTGGGACCCAAATATACAAACATCAAAAGCATCGACACCATCTACTTCATTTTACGAACCTAAATGATTTTTACGAAGTTGGTAGAAACAGACTCCTTACACTTTCTTGCACTACCAAAATGAAATTGTCGCTAAAATTTGGTCCCATTTGTGCTTCCCGAAGATATTTTATCCCTAAACAAAACGCACTCCCGTCGCCTCGGGAACTGCACCGCTCGGCGCAGATTGCACGTGTTCTGAAGTATGTCTCCAGCGTTCGGTCGGCATGTTCTCCTGTTCAGTCATAGGGTTGTGCGCGCAACCATCTCCAAGAGGGAGGGAGAACTAATTTCCACGTGCTAACTTCTGAGAAAAGGGAAAGATCATGACTTTGAAATTAATTTTAGTATTTTGTAATTATGACGTTGTTTGAGGTGAGTATATTGAAGAGCTTCCAAACTCTAGAAACGGCGAGCTAATTTGAATTGTCGGAAGTTAATTTAACATTCCAATAGTAATATAATGCGAAACTAGTGAGAGGCTCCCCCGCCTATTAAATAGATCCGTGAAAACTATAGATCGATGAAAATATAGTTTCCCGAACCACGATGAGTGCAAAGCCTGTCCCTGCCTCTGTCGAACGGTACGCGATTGAACCGAACGCATCCTTTATCTACGGTACGCGACGCGTCAAGTGCTGAGCTCGTCCCTGCCTCTGTCGAACGGGCGCGCCATCTGCTGCTCACTGTCAATAGTGTCAATCTGTAGTTTGTGCGAAATCGGTAGAAAACTACTATACTCGTTGGGCCTCGCGGTGGCGATGCTTCTCGATAGAATTCGACCCGTCCAACTGTCGGCTCGAGAGGCGGTCACGTGAATGCTAGTTGGATTCAAGCGAAAATGGTTCTTAAGCGTCGGAAAATGCTGCCGTTTTCACGAATTCCGGAGAGAAACGTCAAACTTTAAACGTTCGATATCGAAAATCGGCGTCTCGGATCGAGGCGAGACGTAGCCTAAAGCACTACGGAAAGGACGCGGGCGATCGCCGGGGCCCTTCGGGCCCCGCGATTCGGGGCCGATCTCTTTATCTCGGCTTTGTAAGTTTGCCAAAATGCGGCCTTCGGCCGCCTGCGTTTTGGGAGGTCCAAAATGGCGAAGCAATTATTTATTTAGTATTATATACTAGTGAGCGGCCCCATCGCCTATTAAATAGATCCATGAAAATATAGATTCATGAAAATATAGTTTCCCCGAACCACGATGAGAGCAAAGCCTGTCCCTGCCTCTGTCGAACGGTACGCGAGTGAACCGAACGCATCCATTATCGATGGTACGCGACGCGTCAAGTGCTGAGCTCGTCCCTGCCTCTGTCGAACGGGCGCGCCATCTGCTGCTCACTGTCAATAGTGTCAATCTGTAGTTTGTGCGAAATCGGTAGAAAACTACTATACTCGTTGGGCCTCGCGGTGGCGATGCTTCTCGATAGAATTCGACCCGTCCAACTGTCGGCTCGAGAGGCGGTCACGTGAATGCTAGTAGGATTCAAGCGAAAATGGTTCTTAAGCGTCGGAAATGCTGCCGTTTTCACTAATTCCGGAGAAACGTCAAACTTTAAACGTTCGATATCGAAAATCGGCGTCTCGGATCGAGGCGAGACGTAGCCTAAGCACTACGGAAAGGACGCGGGCGATCGACGGGGCCCTTCGGGCCCCGCGATTCGGGGCCAATCTCTTTATCTCGGCTTTGTAAGTTTGCCAAAATGCGGCCTTCGGCCGCCTGCGTTTTGGGAGGTCCAAAATGGCGAAGCAATTATTTATTTAGTATTATATACTAGTGAGAGGCTCCCCCGCCTATTAAATAGATCCGTGAAAACTATAGATCGATGAAAATATAGTTTCCCGAACCACGATGAGTGCAAAGCCTGTCCCTGCCTCTGTCGAACGGTACGCGATTGAACCGAACGCATCCTTTATCTATGGTACGCGACGCGTCAAGTGCTGAGCTCGTCCCTGCCTCTGTCGAACGGGCGCGCCATCTGCTGCTCACTGTCAATAGTGTCAATCTGTAGTTTGTGCGAAATCGGTAGAAAACTACTATACTCGTTGTGGGCCTCGCGGTGGCGATGCTTCTCGATAGAATTCGACCCGTCCAACTGTCGGCTCGAGAGGCGGTCACGTGAATGCTAGTTGGATTCAAGCGAAAATGGTTCTTAAGCGTCGGAAATGCTGCCGTTTTCACGAATTCCGGAGAAACGTCAAACTTTAAACGTTCGATATCGAAAATCGGCGTCTCGGATCGAGGCGAGACGTAGCCTAAGCACTACGGAAAGGACGCGGGCGATCGACGGGGCCCTTCGGTCCCCGCGATTCGGGGCCGATCTCTTTATCTCGGCTTTGTAAGTTTGCCAAAATGCGGCCTTCGGCCGCCTGCATTTTGGGAGGTCCAAAATGGCGAAGCAATTATTTATTTAGTATTATATATTATAGAAGCAATTTAAATTCAGCTTACAAACACTTCAATTTTCTGATAATAATGATCGAAAGTATTCACTGAACGATCAAAAAACATTCTTACCTCTTCTAATCCACGACATTTGAAATTTTATTGGTAGGTACGACAAAAACTAAGGATCCTAGTGTTGAAACTATTTAATGCTAAAACAACTGCGTAAACTACTTGGAAACACTTTTAATATCATCGAAACACTTATTTTTTCGGACCAAGCTAGTTAGCTGAATGTTTGGCTCGCTAACTAGCACTCAGGAGGTCACGGGTTTGAACCACGTAGTAAACTGATCTACCATAAATTTCCTCATTGCTTAGGTAAGTCAATGCTTGCTTACTTAAACAGGTAGTTATCTATATATATATATATATATATATATATATATATATATATATATATATATATATATATATATATATATATATATATATATATATATATATATATATATATATATATATATATATATATATATATATTTATTCGAATTGTTGTTGCCTGTGATCTATTTTTAATCTCTTGATAATTATTAGCAATAACAGGCTGGTTGAATTTTTAAAAAACTCGATTTAATTAAAAAGTTGACGTTTCATTACGACATTCATAGTTATTCAAACTTTTGAGAAAAATTGAAATTTCTTTGACATTTATTGACTTGAAAAAATTGAATAGATAGATTGATTTGTCTTGTTAAAATTTTTTTCGGATGTGGCTGTTCTTTTTTATTTATTACGTGCTATTCAGTCTAATATTAACATTCAAAATTGTTATTATTAGAAGGCAAGGGAAACTACAGAAACCTTTACCTATGTAATGTTCGAAAATAATAATAGGGTACTATTTATTTAACAGCAAAGAAATTAGTCGCGGGAAAATATTAAAAAAGTAGAGCAGAATTATCGGTATAGAACGTTTATATGGAAGCAGCCGTTGACACGTGTTTCGGACTCTTTGGTCCTCATCAGAACGGCGTAGCTAAGTATTGGATTGAAAATTTGGAGATGAAAATAGTTTAATAAATAAAATCGAGTTTTTTAAGATTCAACCAGCCTGTTATTGCTAATAATTATCAAGAGATTATATATATATATATATAAAAAATAAATATAAATATATATATATATATATATATATATATATATATATATATATATATATATATATATATATATAATATATATTGACAAAGTTTTGTACATCGTAATCCCATTTTAACACATTTACAAGATGTGCATCTCTTCTGTTTCTTCTCGCGAGACAGTCTTTCGGCCTTTTGACTGTCATATTTGTTCCTGCAAGATTTGTGATATTTTGCTTCACGGGCTACAAGTGTCTGTAAAATACCATTTCCATCGTCCAACTGATTCAAGTTTCTAATAGCACTTGGAAGCTCACCATGTTCTGCAAAAACTATAAGATACAGGTCCCATACAAACGGAGCTAACACTGGTATAGTCGTAGTATCAACCAATTCATGTTTCCTCTTAGTTGACATGATTGGGTAATTTTTAGCAGGTTTTCACAAGCAAAGTTGGACCTAGGACCAAGATGGTTTTTCGTTTCATGAGTTTTTATGATGCTTGGCACCAAAATCTCAATTTCATATATCTATATATGAATATATATATATATATATATATATATATATATATATATATATATATATATATATATATATATATATATATATATATTCGTATGTATGGGCTTATGTATTTTAGCGTATGTATTTAGTATGTTTACACGATAACGGGCGCAATTTTGAAGCAATAGGATGGAAAAGTTGTAAATAGATAGTTTCGTATGATATCTTGGATGGGATTGTTTTTGGTTTGAATTAGTTGGGGGTTGACCCCCCTGGGGGGAAAATAAATCTTGTTTACACGATAACGGTCGCAATTTTGAAGCAATAGGGTTGAAAATTTGTAAATAAGTAGTTTCGCATAATATCTTAGATAGGATTGCTTTTGGTTCGAATTGGTTGAGGGGTTGACCCTCCTGGGGAGGAAATAAATCTTGTTCACACGACAGAAGGCACAAAATTGTAGCAATAGGGTTGAAACTTTGTATCTAGGTAGTTTTGTATGATATCTTGGGGGAATAGTTTTGGTTCGAATTGGTTGGGGGGATGACCCCCCAGGGAAATAAGTCTTGTTTACACGATAGAAAGCGCAATTTTGATACCATAGAATTGAAACTTTGTAGGTAGGTATTTTCGTACAATATCTTGGATGCTATTCATTTCTATATGAATTGGTTGGAGGGTTGACCCCGCGGAGGAGAAAATAAATCTGTTTTTATCGTGTTTACACGATAAAGGGCGCAATTTCATAGAAATAGGGTTGAAAGTTTGTAAGTACGTAGTTTCGTATGATACCTTGGATGTGATTGGTTTTGGTACGAATTGGTTGTGGACTTGATCCCCCGGGGAGGAAATAAATATTATTTACATATGAGAGGGCGTATTTTTTTGGAATTTGGAGAAAAATCATAATTTATTGAATATATTTTTTTAACTGGATATGTTATGAAAACCTGCTCTTCTAATGCAGCTCGTTGCGACAAATTTTTTTTTATATGGTCGACTTAAGTAATAGGTAGCTTTTTTATACAATGACGTTTCCCATACAATTACGTTTTTTATACATTATCTGACTTATATAAAGACATATCTGACATTCCAAGATAGTATTTGAAATCTTACATTGCTACTTTAACTGTGCAATGCTACACTGTTTTGGCACATTTTCAGTAACTGTTTGTTATAAAATAGAAGTAAGATACACCGTTCGAAAGTTAATTTATTGAAAAACAAAAAGTATTTTACCAATTTTCAGCTATATGTAGCAGGTTTCGAGATATTTTGCAAAATGTTTCGACAAATACCAAAATTCAATCAAAAAAAATAATTATGTTAAAATTATTTCTTTAACTACGAAGCTGACAATAATGTCACTTATACTGTTGAAAGGCGCATTTTCATCTCATTAATAATCACTGATAATATTGGTTAATATTCTAATAAAAACTCGAGTTATACAGGGAAATTTGAAAGCGTGTTACAAAACTATGGCGGCCATATTGATTACATCATCAACGCCACTAGAGGTCCAGAAAAATTTGTGTCCCGGTCTATTTTAACGCGTCTACCCATGTACTATCTGATCCAAATCCAAAGAGCGCAGTGGTTGCCAGATGTGAAATATTTTGATAGAATTTTTAGTTAACCGACCCCACTATTGTAGTAACTTTTGATCAGCTTTGCATAAGATTTCGTGTTTCATTGACTGTTTTATCTCAGATTCATGAATGACTTATATCATTTCCGATACTTCGCTTCACACAAGTTTTTCACAGGATTTGAGAAAGTCAGAAATTTCATGATAAACCGTTAACTGTTTAATGAAGTCCGTTCTCAAACTGAAATTACCTGTTATTTGCTAATCAAAAAATATTCAAGTAAACAAATAATTTACGCAAATCCTTAACGTATGACGGACATTCTGTCTATATTTTATTGGGTACTATATATATATATATATATATATATATATATATATATATATATATATATATATATATATATATATATATATATATATATATATATATATATATATATATATATATATATATATATATATATATATATATTTAGGACCCAAGGACAATGACTGTCCGTCATACGAAAGATGACACAATTTCCAACAGATTGCGGTTGCGAGGAGGAGATTGAACTGACGTTAGGAATCCTGAGAGAATCGATCACACAAACCTACGAGGATAACTGTACGTCAAAACCGGAGTGGAACCAACGACCGCAGGCACTTCAGCCGGCCTGCATGATATCATTAATATTGTGAGGGTTACTGGGAACCCAGAGACTGAAAAATTCCGAAGACACTAGTAGAAATATAAGTTCTGACCATGTACCCTGTGCAGGCACGGCGATATGTACTCTTTGATTGCCACCGTAATTTTCACCCCCTATACGGTGCGGCGTTCCGTGGGAGGAATTTGATCTGTACAACGCATCGGGTGCGGGTAGAATCTTATTGGCTTAGCTGCAGTAAGGACTGGAAATGATACTGCTTCCAGTCACGAAAGTTCTAAGGGCCCGTTTGACTTTCGGGTATACACTTCTTC
The DNA here is from genome assembly GCA_030704885.1 of Cynegetis impunctata. Classification (NCBI taxonomy): domain Eukaryota; kingdom Metazoa; phylum Arthropoda; class Insecta; order Coleoptera; family Coccinellidae; genus Cynegetis; species Cynegetis impunctata. Next base: position 61,789 of record JARQZK010000117.1, read on the forward strand.
ATTGGTGAATAAAAATAGTGATCTATTTCTCTAAACCGGAAGGAATCGATTAATACCAGGTTGCCTCATTTAGCTTCGGCAGTTCAATCTAAAGACGCTGGAAGGCTGATAAATGTGCATGTGAGGGATGGGCCGTTAAAAGCGCATTTATTGCAATCCTTAGAACATGCTCACTAGGCATATGGACACACCCTCCACAGGCTTTTGTATAGACTGTAGGAGGCGAGAACAATTACTGCATGGCGATAGAAGTGTTTCTGGACATAAAGAGGGCCTTCAATTGCACTACGGTGGAATCGATATGTTCGGTGGCAGGAAAGCATGGTCTGGAATCCACGGTGATTAAGTGGAATGAAACATGCTTTACACCAGATTGATTACAGTTTCCAGAGAGGAGGAGACTGCAACGGTTTTAATCGGACGTGGATGCCTGCAGGTGGGTTTTTTGCGTGATGTGAGGAATTGCTAGGATTTTTATCAATTTCTTCAATTAGGTTCCTTTATATTTCAATACGTACACGAATTTCATTCATTATAAATCAATATTTCTCGTATTTCAAATTAACAACAGTAATTATTGACGGGGCAACAATACATTTCGTATGCACAGTCTCAGACAACAACGAGACAGCTGAAAATTTACGTTGTGGAGAGTTGATTATTTATGAATTAATAGTAACTTGAATATTATTTCAGAAGATGTGTACAGTCGTAGATACGAAGTTCTTAATAAAGGGTGCATTCTATAATGGAAATTTTAAAGGAATCAGTTGATTTTTATCAACCAGAATATAATATCAATATTATATTTTGAAAGAATAATAGTTGGATATGGGGAACATTGAATGATGAATCTATCACTGCATAATCTAAAAGCTCTTGAGAATCAAAATAATGTCTACACTTTTGATTCTAGTCAATCGATCACTTCGAAATAATTCTCTAGAAATATATAATTTTTTTTTCATTTACCTTAATTTCATACATATATCATCATATATGATATTTGGACCACTCTTTTTTTTTAAATGAATCACATGTGATATAACATAAAATATATTTTATAGAAAATTTAACCATTGGTTTTCTCAATAATTTGATTTCTATTTTTGTTATCCCATTATTCGGTGACTTTCTGTCTTCACTCGATAACCACAATTTTCTCTTATACACATGAAAGACAAACATAGGTTGGTTAATAAAATGTGTGATTCTATAGCTTTTGAATTTTTCAGACGAATATTTATTATCGCTATCATAATCCCATAAATCGAACCTTCATTTCCGGAAATAAGTCCTGCGTCTATCAGAAAGAGCGTGAGAAATTTTTAAACGATTATTCATTATAATACATATTTATTTTCGTGAATTTTTCTTGCTACGATGAAGTACCTACGCTTAAGAAGAATAGTACAAGGAGAATGAGACTAGCCAGAAATAAAGCTATTAGCCGAAAAAATGCATATATATATATATATATATATATATATGTTAATTTTCAGGTTCTCGCGGAGATAATCTGGTTGTCTGGTTTTCCGGGTTTGTATCCGCGTATGGGCTTCGTTTTCGTTGAAGTCTGCTCAAGCAGACTTCAACATATATATATATATATATATATATATATATATATATATATATATATATATATATATATATATATATATATATTTATTTATATATATTATACATATATATATATATATATATATATATATATATATATTTCTATATATATATATATATATATATATATATATATATATATATATATATATAAATAATATATATATATAAATATATATATATAAATATATATATATATATATAATCTTTCTAAATTTCTTTCTTCGATATTAAAAAATATAGTGAATTAAAAACCTTTTTTTTTTATTATTATAGTGAGGCCTCCACTCTAGTGGGGTCTCCTAATGAGCTCGTTCTATTAGAACATACGCTCAGCAACAATGTAAATTAATATACAAATAATTATATAATAAATTAATGAAGCTCCTCTGTAACTCAGGAGCTACTAAAGGTGATTCCACGTCAAGGAGTTCCCCTTATTATATCAAAAATTCTCTCGATCTAGTAGAACATCTCAAAACTTTAAAACTACCTAACAATTACAAATTTTTTTTATTAGATGTTGTTTCTCTTTATACCAATATCGAAAATTATACAAATATTCCTAAAACCGATTTTGTAGAAGCAATTCAATTTGCACTTGGTACAAACTATTTTCAATATGAAAATAACTTCTACCAACAAATTGATGGTGTAGCAATGGGAAGTTCTATTTCCAGCGTTATAGCTGAATTAGTTTTGGAATATTTAGAAGAAAATGTATTAAATAATTCGAATGAACGAATTATAACTTTCAAAAGGTATTTTCATGATTGCGTTATAATAACATCAGAAGATTTTATTGATGATACCTATTCTTAAAAAATTCAACGACTTTAATAGAAAATTACAATTTACTCTAGAAAAAGAAACAAACAATACATTAAATTTTCTTGATATTACTCTCATACACAAAAACAATGAAATTATCACAAAATGGCATAGAAAATAAATTTTTTCACAAAGAACATTGAACTACAATAATAGTACACATCATTTGTCACAGAAGAAGAGTTTAATTATCGGATATATAGACAAAGCACTCAAACTTACTTCACCTACACACAGACATGAAACATTATAAGATGTCCATGAATTACTCATAAAAAACGATTACCCAATAAAACTTATACAGAAAATCACTAAAAATAGAATTCATCAACTTTACAACACATTAGAAACGTCAGAAAAAGAAAATATTAACAAAAAATATATTCCTCTTCCATATATTCCTCATTTAAGTAATAAATTATTACATATTTTGAATCCACACGATATTAAAGTAGCCCACACTGCACAAAATCAAATAAAACAAATATATTCTAAATTGAAAAGTAAAATACCTCTTCTGCAAAAATCTCATGTTGTTTATAGTATACCATGTAATAAATCATAATTATATAGGACAAACTTTTCAAAATTTAGAAAGATCAAAAGCACACAAATATACCAAAACATAAACCACAGCACTAATAAAACATAAAAACAATGAGAATCATAGTTTCAACTTTGATAGCTCAAAAATTTAAGAAATAGAAAAAGATCGAAAACGCAGAGAAATTTCAGAAATGTTACATATTCAAAAAAATTTAAATAAACTCGTAAATGATAGAACAGATATAAAACATTTAAGTTCAATATACGCAGATTCAATTCTTTTATTTTTTCTAAGAAACAACATAAATCAAAACAAGATAATTAAACAAACAAACTCTAACCATAACAACTCATCTTCTTAGAAAAAATCTAAAAATCTAGAATTTTCAATTTTTCTAAAGAGAAAGTATAATTAAGAACATGTGATCTCCAAAATTACAAGCAATGTCGTTTTAAAGACAGAAATCAAATATTATAAACCTATTTTGTACATTACGTGGGTGAAGGTTTCTGTGGTTCTCTTCCCATTTAATATCAACAGACCTGACTGTTGATATTGGACTAAATAGCACGTAATTAATAACTGAAGACGGCCACAGCCGTGATAAAAAAATTTTGAAAAAAAGGTAAATAATACCCTGTTCTTTGACTTTTCAAAGTCAAAATAATTTGAACATAATAATAACAGATTTGAATGTTAATATTGTACTGAATAGTACGTGATATATAACAGAGAACGACCACAGCCGAAAAATTTTGATGAAACATAGTAGTCTTTTTTAACTATTCAAATTTTTTCAAATCAATGAATGTCAAAGAAATTTCAATTTTTCAAAGTATTGAAAAAGCCACGAATATCGTGGCGAAACGTCAACTTCAAATAAAATCGTTTTTTAATATTCACCAAGCCTGTTATTGCTAATAATTATCAAAAAGTTATATATATATATATATATATATATATATATATATATATATATATATATATATATATATATTTTTAAAATGTTCAGAAAGATTTCCGCGGTCGAAAGTATTTGAAAAACTTGGTTCTCAGGATGAACCGCGTAAAAGATTTGAAAAATCTCGCCGTTTCGGCTCCTTTTGTGAAGCCATCTTCAGGAGAATTAGAAGGGAAAATAATTCAGATACGTGGCCTCAATCTGCCTACTCCACGAATCGAATTAGGAGGAATCGGAAATAATACGATTGCGTGGTCTCAAACTGCCTACTCCACTAACCGTACTGCTTCCTGTCAACTCTGAAGTCTCAACCTGCCTACTCTTCAGAGTCAACTGACGGGCCGATAAAAAAATTTTGAAAAAAAGGTAAATAATACCCTATTCTTTGACTTTTCAAAGTCAAAATAATTTGAACATAATAATAACAGATTTGAATGTTAATATTGTACTGAATAGTACGTAATAAATAACAGAGAACGACCACAGCCGAAAAATTTTGATGAAACATAGTAGTCTTTTTTAACTATTCAATTTTTTTCAAATCAATGAATGTCAAAGAAATTTCAATTTTTCAAAGTATTGAAAAAGCCACGAATATCGTGGCGAAACGTCAACTTTTAAATAAAATCGTTTTTTAATATTCACCAAGCCTGTTATTGCTAATAATTATCAAAAAGTTATATATATATATATATATATATATATATATATATATATATATATATATATATATATATATATATATATATATATATATATATATATATATATATATATATATATATGTTCAGAAAGATTTCCGCGGTCGAAAGTATTTGAAACACTTGATTCTCGGGATGAACCGCGTAAAAGATTTGAAAAATCTCGACGTTTCGGCTCCTTTTGCGAAGCCATCTTCAGGATAATTAGAAGGGAAAATAATTCAGATACGTGGCCTCAATCTGCCTACTCCACGAATCGAATTAGGAGGAATCAGAAATAATACGATTGCGTGGTCTCAAACTGCCTACTCCACTAACCGTACTGCTTCCTGTCAACTCTGAAGTCTCAACCTGCCTACTCTTCAGAGTCAACTGACGGGCCGATCGCCGCGTGGCCGTATTTATAGAGAAGGGGGGCGGGTACTCTATTGACGTAGTTATTGACGTAGTATTGACGTCAATGGGGTATTCACGCACGGTATCAGTGCAGGATGCACTCCGATTGGGTGTGACACGGCGACCACTGAGAAGCGGCTTCCATGCTGATGGGAGTCTGTGACTGTCATCTCTGGTGTTCAAACAATTTGGACGTTTTTCTATTTCTACAGCTTCACGAAATATTCGGGATTTGAATGATCGGACGGGAGCAATAGTTCTTGTATTGGGGAAATGGATAATGTGGCCTGTTTGGGTGTGATGTTGGGAAAGGGCGTTGGTGATATCTGAATGTCTTACTGAAAGTGAATGTTCCTTGGCACGGACCTGAATTCGTCGGTTCGTTTGTCCTATATAAGAACGAGGACAATTGGAACAGGGAATTTCATAAACACCGTGATTTTCGTTAGGAATTTTATCCTTGACGGATCTGATTAGATGGGAGAGTTTTTGTTGGGTGATGAATATTGTTTTGATGTTTGCGTTTTTGAGAGATCTTGCGATCTTATCTGTTACTCCTTTGATGTAAGGAAGGAATAATTTAGGTGTAGATTCTTGGTCAGTGGGATTGGAACGTGGTAGAGGTGGGGTGATGTTTGTGTGTTTGCGTATGTTCTTGTTGATTTGATATGTGTTGTAACCGTTCTGTAATAATATATGTTTTAGAGTCTTGAGTTCTGATTCACGGTGTTCGTCGTCAGATAGTCGAATGGAGCGGTAGATTAGGGTATTAACTACAGAGTTAAGTTGAGAGGGATGGTGGTGAGACTGGGCGTTCAGATAACGGTTTGTATGGGTGGGTTTACGATAAACTGAATAGGAGAAGCCTTGGGATGGAAGTTTTTTGACCATGACATCGAGGAATGGCAGAGACCCATCGTTTTCCACTTCCATTGTGAACTGGATACTTGGATGTATGCCATTCAAATGATTCAAAAAGTGGAGCAACGAGTCTCCGCCATGGTGCCAGATCGCAAAGACATCGTCTACATAACGTAGCCAGCATGATGGTTTAAGATCGAATGCCGAGAGAGCTTGGGTTTCGAAATGTTCCATGAAAATGTTGGCTATGACGGGGGAGAGAGGGGATCCCATTGGGGCTCCCTTAATTTGTCTGAAGAAATTGCCTTGAAAGATAAAGTAAGTGTTGGCCATGCAATGTTTGATCAGGGATAGGTTGTCTTGGGATATTTCATGTTTCGTGTCTAGGATGGAAAGTGTTTCTTCGATGGGGATATTTGTAAATAAGGAGACAATATCAAAACTAACAAGGAGATCAGATGGGGTAATATCAATACTTTTTAGGAGTTCTATGAAGTAAAAAGAGTTTTTTACGTATGACTGGGTTTGTTCGGCAAGGGGTTGAAGGGTTTTGGCGAGATATTTCGCAAGAGGATGTGTTGGACAATTGTAAGCGCTGACAATGGGTCGAAGTGGAATATTAGGCTTGTGAACTTTGGGTATACCATAAATTCGAGGAGTTCTTGAAGATTTTTCTCTTAGGATTAGAGACTTTTTTATTTCAGGTGGCAGATTCGATTGGTTGATACGAGATTTTGTGGTTTTCTCCAGGTATGTTGTCGGGTCATGAGGGATACGTTTATAGTCGGGGGTGTCAAGAAGATTGGACATTTTATCTAGGTAAGAAGAAGTGTTAAGAATGACAGTGGCATTGCCTTTATCGGCTGGGAGGACGACTAGATTTTGGTCATTGTAAAGTTCGTTGAGAGATTGCCTCTCAGAAAAAGTGAGGGTGGGACGGGGTGGCCGACTTGTACGAAGAATTTTGGCGATGTCATGCCTGGCAGTTTCTGCTTGATCTGTTGGTAGATGGGAAATTGCTTCTTCTGTTTGGGAGATGATAGTTTCTATGGGGATGGATTTTGGTGTGATGGAATAGTTGAAACCTTTCGAGAGTGCTTTTGTTGCGATCTCGGAAATTGGGGTGTCAGAATAATTGTGAACAATGGAGGAGGTATAAGATGAAGATGATTTTTGTGGTTTTTGGGAATTGATGAGTTTGGCTAGTTTATTTTTCTGGGTTAAGGTCTTTTGGTCGGAAAGATGTTGTGCCTTGGAGTTGGATAGGCGATCAAAAGTATCCCATAGGATTGGATGGATGTGGAAAGAGTGAAGGTGATGGAAAGTTTTGAGAAGTAGTTCGTTAGTGTGATTTAGGTTGCATCTGGTAGTGTGAATGGAATCTCTAAGGAGGGCAAAACTTGTTCTATTGAGAATTCGGGTTATGGAAGGGGATTTTGTATGATGTTTGAGCTGTAGAAATTTGGAAATGATACGATGGTCACGACATGATTTCAGAAAGGTGAGGTCACAGAGGAGTCGATGTTTTCGGGATAAAAGGAAAGAATAGGATTTTGTGATTGAAAGAAATTCCTCTCCGTAGAGGCGTATAAAATGTTCAGAAACTTGGTTCTCGGGATGAACCTCATAAAAGATTTGAAAAATCTCGACGTTTCGGCTCCTTTTGCGAAGCCATCTTCAGGAGAATTAGAAGGGAAAATAATTCAGATACGTGGCCTCAATCTGCCTACTCCACGAATCGAATTAGGAGGAATCGGAAATAATACGATTGCGTGGTCTCAAACTGCCTACTCCACTAACCGTACTGCTTCCTGTCAACTCTGAAGACTCAACCTGCCTTTGATTGATATTACCCCATCTGATCTCCTTGTTAGTTTTGATATTGTCTCCTTATTTACAAATATCCCCATCGAAGAAACACTTTCCATCCTAGACACGAAACATGAAATATCCCCAGACAACCTATCCCTGATCAAACATTGCATGGCCAACACTCACTTTATCTTTCAAGGCAATTTCTTCAGACAAATTAAGGGAGCCCCAATGGGATCCCCTCTCTCCCCCGTCATAGCCAACATTTTCATGGAACATTTCGAAACCCAAGCTCTCTCGTCATTCGACCTTAAACCATCATGCTGGCTACGTTATGTAGACGATGTCTTTGCGATCTGGCCCCATGGCGGAGACTCGTTGCTCCACTTTTTGAATCATTTGAATGGCATACATCCAAGTATCCAATTCACAATGGAAGTGGAAAACGATGGGTCTCTGCCATTCCTCGATGTCATGGTCAAAAAACTTCCATACCAAGGCTTCTCCTATTCAGTTTATCGTAAACACACCCATACAAACCGTTATCTGAACGCCCAGTCTCACCACCATCCCTCTCAACTTAACTCTGTAGTTAATACCCTAATCTACCGCTCCATTCGACTATCTGACGACGAACACCGTGAATCAGAACTCAAGACTCTAAAACATATATTATTACAGAACGGTTACAACACATATCAAATCAACAAGAACATACGCAAACACACAAACATCACCCCACCTCTACCACGTTCCAATCCCACTGACCAAGAATCTACACCTAAATTATTCCTTCCTTACATCAAAGGAGTAACAGATAAGATCGCAAGATCTCTCAAAAACACAAACATCAAAACAATATTCACCACCCAACAAAAACTCTCCCATCTAATCAGATCCGTCAAGGATAAAATTCCTAACGAAAATCACGGTGTTTATGAAATTCCCTGTTCCAATTGTCCTCGTTCTTATATAGGACAAACGAACCGACGACATCAGGTCCGTGCCAAGGAACATTCACTTTCAGTAAGACATTCAGATATCACCAACGCCCTTTCCCAACATCACACCCAAACAGGCCACATTATCGATTTCCCCAATACAAGAACTATTGCTCCCGTCCGATCATTCAAATCCCGAATATTTCGTGAAGCTGTAGAAATAGAAAAACGTCCAAATTGTTTGAACACCAGAGATGACAGTCACAGACTCCCATCAGCATGGAAGCCGCATCTCAGTGGTCGCCGTGTCACACCCAATCGGAGTGCATCCCGCAATGATACCGTGCGTGAATACCCCATTGACGTCAATACTACGTCAATAACTACGTCAATAGAGTACCCGCCCCCCTTCCCTATAAATACGGCCACGCGGCGATCGGCCCGTCAGTTGACTCTGAAGAGTAGGCAGGTTGAGACTTCAGAATTGACAGGAAGCAGTGCGGTTAGTGGAGTAGGCAGTTTGAGACCACGCAATCGTATTATTTCCGATTCCTCCTAATTCGATTCGTGGAGTAGGCAGATTGAGGCCACGTATCTGAATTATTTTCCCTTCTAATTCTCCTGAAGATGGCTTCGCAAAAGGAGCCGAAACGTCGAAATTTTTCAAATCTTTTACGCGGTTCATCCCGAGAACCAAGTTTTTCATATATATATATATATATATATATATATATATATATATATATATATATATATATATATATATATATATATATATATATATATATATATATATATATATATATATATATATATATATATATATATATATATATATATAATATATATACATATATATATATATATATATATATATATATATATATATATATATATATATATATATATATATATATATATATATATATATCTATATATAAGTAGAGCAGAATTATCGGTATAGCCCGCTTATATGGAAGCAGCCGTTGACACGTGTTTCGGACTCTTTGATCCTCATCAGAACGGCGTAGCCAAGCATTGGATTGAAAACTTGAAGATGAAAATAGCACAACAAACGAAATCCCCTGCTACGGAAGACAATCACACATTTGTGGCTTATTGTTTGAACTCTCCGGTTTGGGAGATTTGGTCAAACTTTGCCACGGAGGCGATTAATGCCATCCGCGAGATCTCAGACCGATTAAATAAACAACAACAAAGAAATTAGTCGCGGGAAAATATTAAACAAGTAGAGCAGAATTATCGGTATAGCCTGCTTATATGGAAGCAGCCGTTGACACGTGTTTCGGACTCTTTGGTCCGCGAATGGCATTAATCGCCTCCGTGGCAAAGTTTGACCAAATCTCCCAAACCAGAGAGTTCAAACAATAAGCCACAAATGTGTGATTGTCTTCCTTATTAGGGGATCTCGATTGTTGTGCTATTTTCATCTGCAAGCTCTCAATCCAATGCTTGGCTACGCCGTTCTGATGAGGACCAGAGAGTCCGAAACACGTGTCAACGGCTGCTTCCATATAAGCGGGCTATACCGATAATTCTGCTCTACTTGTTTAATATTTTCCCGCGACTAATTTCTTTGTTGTTGTTTATTTACTCGGTCTGAGATCTCGCGGATGGCATTAATCGCCTCCGTGGCAAAGTTTGACCCAATCTCCCAAACCGGAGAGTTCAAACAATAAGCCACAAATGTGTGATTGTCTTCCATAGCAGGGGATTTCGTTTGTTGTGCTATTTTCATCTCCAAGTTTTCAATCCAATGCTTGGCTACGCCGTTCTGATGAGTACCAAAGAGTCCAAAACACGTGTCAACGGCTGCTTCCATATAAGCGGGCCATACCGATAATTCTGCTCTACTTGTTCAATATTTCCCCGCGACTAATTTCTTTGTTATATATATATATATATATATATATATATATATATATATATATATATATATATATATATATATATATATATATATATATATATATATATATATATATATATACATTTAATTGGAACTATTGATTTGAGTATCGAAGAAGGAATTTTTCCAGACAGATTATTCTACCCTTCCTTTATATATATATATATATATATATATATATATATATATATATATATATATATATATATATATATATATATATATATATATATATATATATATATATATATTTATATATATATATATATTTTTATATATATATATATATATATATATATATATACAGGGTGTTCCAAAATGGAACGTACAAATGAAAAGGGGAGATTCCTTAAGTAGGTTTAAGAAAAAAAAGTCCCATTAATATGGGGTCGCAAACGTTTCGTTCTCGAGATACAGAGTGTTGAAGTTTGAATTTTTTCAAGTTTTTTTCTCATAGTATCTACACTTTACAAGATATTCAACTGAAATTTGGCGAAGATATTACATTTGAGAGTTCTCACCACGTGACATGGCGATTTCGATAGCAGATCTACAGGGTGTAATTTTTTCTGGAACACTGTCACCTGTTTTCCTCAAGAACTTTTTTGGTGTGCAACTGTTAATTTGAAAAAAATGTGAGAAGAAGCTTTGTTATTATACTGAACTTTTCGTTTTTTTGTAGTTTTGTCGTATCTGCTACTGATTTCGAGAAAAAAAATTTTGAATGATATTCTCGAAATCCTCGGAAAAATCCAAATTATGATAAGGAGGCCAGTTTGTAAGCTGTGGTGAATGAACTCATTATTAGTTTTTATGGAAATTTTCCTGATCTGTTGCGATGATTCATAAAGATTTGATAAACTCGTATAATCATTACAAAAAATGAATAACTACAAGAAACGTAAAACTCAAAAAAAATCATAACAAGAAAACTAAGTAAACGTAAAGGACTGAACTACAGCAAATGTTGAAAATGTCCTCCCCCAACTCTTATACAAGCTTCTGTTCTTCGTCTCATAGACGATCGAACTCTTTCAAACACTCCCGGAGTATTCCTAAGTGTATCAAACGCGCCTATTATACGATTTCTCAGTTCTTCTACGGTGTTCACTGGCGTCGAGTATACTAGAGATTTCAGGTGGCCCCATAAAGGGAAATCTAAACTATTCAAGTCTGGGGATCTGGCAAGCCATGACTGAGGTCCCCCCGTCCAATCCACCTGTTGTCGTCAAAATACTCCCTTGCCAAAACTGAAAAATGAGCAGGAGCACCCTCATGCATGAACCACATTTCTCGTCGTAGCATAAGAGGTATATCCTCCAATAACAAGGGCAAATCGTTTTCTAAAAAATGTCTGTAAGATTGACCTGTTAGTCGACCTGGCAAGAAGGAAGGACCAATCAAATGATCGCCAATATTACCACCCCACACATTTAGTAGAAATTGCTTTTGAAAATGGGTTTCTACATATCCATGCGGATTCTCCTCAGCCCATATGTGTTCATTATGAAAATTTATAATTTAAGTCCTTGAGAAACAGGCTTCATCAGTGAATAGAATTTTGCAATCAAAATGAGGATTGATCAATAGTCTATTGAGGTTGACAAAAATTAATTCTCGGATGAAAATCTCGAGGCAGAAGAGCTTGCACCCTCTGAATGTGATAAGGATATAGCAGAGAATCCCGCAAGATCCGCCAAACAGCTTGATGACTTGCATTCAAAAGTACACTAATTTTTCTTGCACTGGTTCTTGGATGTTGTTCTATTTCGTTCATAACTGCCTCTTCGAGTTGTGGTGTTCTCACACTGCGTGGTCTACCGGCATTAATTTTTTTCGTGGAAAAAGATCCAGCTTCTGCAAGACGCCTATGAATATCAGAGAACATTCGATGATCTGGTATCCCTCTATTGGGATAGCGTTCCATGTCAAGACGCTTAGCTTCTCTTGAATTTCCATTTGCAAGACCATACATGAAATGCATGTCAGTCATTTCGGAATTCGTGAAATTCGGCATGTTTTGATCTTAAAATGTGTAGAGGTTTATATTTTCTGATCAAATATTGTTGTGACAGTCATAAAAATCGTAATGAAAATAGTAGTCTACATTCAAAAAAATAAATAGCCACAAATGCAACCACCTTTACTTTTCAAAACACAAACGTTCAATAATTTGATGTGTCAAAACTGACAATGAATACAATTACCACAGCTTACTAACTTGATTTTATGATAATTTGGATTTTTCCGAGGATTTCGAGAGAATCGTTCAAAATTTTTATTCTCGAAATTGGTAGCAGATACAACAAAACTACAGGAGACCGAAAAGTTTAGTATAACAACAAAGCTTTTTTTTACATTTTTCCAAATTATTAGTTGCTCACCAAAAAAAAGTTCTTGAGGAAAACAGGTGACAATGTTCCAGAAAAAATATCACCCTGTAGATCTGCTATCAAAATTGCCATGTCACGTGGTGAGAACTATCAAATGTAATATCTATGCCAAATTTCAGTTGAATATCTTATAAAGTGTAGATACTTTGAGAAAAAAACTTGAAAAAAATTCAAACTTCAACACTCTGTATCTCGAAAATGAAACGTTTGCGACCCCATGTTTACGGGACTTTTTTTTCTCAAACTCACTTCAAGGAATCTCCCCTTTTCGTTTGTACGTTCAATTTAGGAACACCCTGTATATATATATTTCACAAAATATAATATCATTGAAAACTAGTATTTTCCAGAAAAAGACGGTCATTTAAGAACTTGAGTTCATTGTACGATTTTCACCAATCCCAGAATTATATAAACTAACAAATCTCAAATTTCCTGAAATATTTTTATAAATTTATGTTACCTACTGAAATATAAGCAATATTAAGTATTTTTGCATTAACCCAATAGCTGAATGAATATGCGATACTGCTAATAATTTTTTTTCGAAAAAATCGCCACAAATCCAAAATATTTATTAGCAACATATCGCTATTTCAGTTTTGAATTACTCTTTCGAATCAGAGATTTTAGATAATATAAAATTGGTGTAACATAGGATGTTTGACTATGGTTTCCTACTTTCCACTGACAGTATTATTTGCTAATAAATTTCAAATTTAATTTGAGTACAATATTCAAACTATACTCAGATTCATGTTGATATATCTACCTAATCATTCATGAACACATTCAAAAAAATATAAGAAACGGAGAAACGAATGAATTCAATTTCAGAATGCGCATAATCACATTCTCTATGAAATTATTATCTATATCTGTCTCCGTAACGAAGTCTAAACATATCCTACAAAATAATTTTCATTTCTCAGTTTTCACACATTGAAATTCGTTAAAGCGATGATAGAATGAATCCAACGGATTACGGATTACCTAGAGATTCCACTTCAATAGTAGTATCGAGTAGTTGGATTTAAGATTTGTTCATATACCTATAGATTATTATCCAACATATATATATATATATATATATATATATATATATATATATATATATATATATATATATATATTTATATATATATATATATATATATATATTTTTATATATATATATATATATATATATATATATATATATATATAATTTCTAGTTGTTTAATCTTTGTCCGACTGAACATTGTTTATTTGATGCCGCAACAACACATTATATGTTCAATATATGGTAGATTACTGTTTTATTTGATTTGACTTAGGTATATGTATAAAACTTTTAAATAAGGTATGTTTAGATGAGATGTTATATTTTTAATTTTGAATTTCAAATGAAATAATTGTCTTGTAGTTCAGATTCTTAATATAGTTTTTGCAACTCATATTGCAAGGGGTAACAACGTCCATTTTGGTATGAATTTTCCGGTGCACACGAATTGCGGTCGATTTTGCTAGAGTGACTGAATTGCGGTCAAAATTTTTGTGCCTACCTGAGGAGTCCTAATCTCCAACCGAACTGCGGTTAGAAACTTATTTAGGGGCAAGAGGGTAAATTGAAAATAAAAGTTCTAATTTTTATAAAGATATATATAATATACAAAACATAGAAATTATGCAATACTACAGACTACATCTACATGCATATACATCATAAAACTACTTCACTAAACTTATAACTAACACATTTTACAAAATTTAACCTACTAATATCTTTTTTATTGTACTGACTTATTTTGTTGTTAATAAACTCTTGTTTATCTAATACATTTTTTCGCACAAATCTCGTTTTATTATCAATAACAGAATTTATTTTAATGTAAGTATCTGTTTGAATGCTTTTTAACGTTTCTATAAAAAGATTAATGTTGGGGTGCGGAGAGCTGCAGGTTCTGCTAAATTTTGAATGAAAAGATTCGCAAGCGTTTGTTGTCCGGTAAATGCTTCCGGTACATTGCCACGCTCGCTCAACATATGTTGTTCCATACTGTCTCTATAAATTTAAGAGACAAACTAAAATGTTTTGGTGATTACCTTAAATTTATATGTCACCCCTTCCCTTTGAGACAGATTATCATTTTACTTTTCTTTGAATTTTTGTCAACAACATCGTTAGGCCAATTATCACCATATTTCTGGTTAATCGCCTAATACATGATATGTATAGAGATTTAAGATGAAAAGATTAACCATCCAAGCAATTCAGTCGTCGAAAACAACCACCTAAGTACCCTGCTACCTGATTCAAATTTTGACCGCAATTCGTGTGTCTCCAAACAACCACCTAAGTACCCTTCTACCTGCTTCAAATTTTGACGGCAATTCGTGTGTCTCCGAATTTTCACTCACTTATCTATAATCTCATCCATTAGACGCTATTTCAGTTTTTAGGTCATAAAATTTTCAACGAAGAATAGTCCTTCCTTAGGCGCCTGGATAAATGTGAGTCCATTAAATAATTATATTTTGACTTCCATGGCTGAGACTCATTAATGTCTCGGCCATGCTGCTATTGAAATTTTGCTCTTTTCTTCCTCAATTAATTTTGCTTATTAGTATTATTCTTGTAAGTATCCATAGGGACTGTATGAAACGGTAATCAACAGATTCAATATCTGCTAAGAACAATTTCTTCTAGGCTTACTTGAAAATCTATTCTTGCAGTACTGTCATTCAAGACAAACCAGCAGGGTGTAGTTTTCATTAAAAATTGAAAAACTTTACTTAATGTGCAATTCTTCAGTTTAGATGAAATTGGTAACCAAAACTCTTAAGCTTCTATGCAATTTTTTTTTATACGCTACTTGTATACGTGCTACAGTTGATTACGTGAAACTCTATCATCACATTGCTGCGATTAAAAACATATCCCTGAAACGTACATTTGTCTATTGATAATTGAAAAATTTATGTACATTTCTTTCACCTACATAAGCTGAAGAAGGTAACCAATAGCCTTGATTTTTTTATGCTACTTGAATTTATTACTTCGAAACCTATTACAAAATTACTGGGATGAAAAACATTACTTTTTACAGCATTCAGTTTTTTATTAATAATTGGAAAACTTTAATGTATTTATATTTCTTTCGTCCCAATCAGTAGCCAATAATATTATGTCCTTCTAGAAAAGTTCTTTATAGAGAAACTGTGCCTAATATTTCACACACTCCTAATATTGTACACTTCGATATTTTTATGATTTACTTCAGAAAACTTACCGACAGAGCTCTTTCCGAAGTGAGCATCAATTTATCAGTGTAGAGTAAGAATTGACAGAAATAACATCGAATTTCTTCGCTCAGTTAAGTGTCGAACTATTTTGTACGCCAGAAGTTTTTGAGTGGTTATTTTCTTCATTAAATTTAACTACCAGCGGTAAGTGATTTTCAGAACTAAAATATTCTTTTTGCTTTATGCATTTAAATCTAATTTTCAGTTGATTCCACTATTTGGATGAAAATTAACAAATATTTTTCTTGGTTAAATTTTCCTAATATTATCCACTTTATATCCTCCTGATACCACACTACTGTGCTTTAATAGAAAAAGTAAAATTAGGTGCATATTAAATCAGTTTCGTTGCCATTAGGTTCAGTATATTTTGAATGTCATTAAAATGACAATCGGCGTTCACGCCATGAGAGAATTTGTTAGGCATATTTGGGGTAAATAGAGAACTTTTATATGAAATTCTTAGGGTCGAAAGCTGCCACTATTACGCAAATTTCGCAGTAAACGCGGAAAAATTCTCGCATGGCGTGAACGCCGTATTGGATATGCTGTGCCTACTCTTCGGGCCGTTGCCGTATTTTGAAGATATTCAAAATATACCGCAATGGTATCAACAGTTTTCTCGTTTGTAAAAGGCACTACAATAGTTTTCAATCCTTATTTGTATTTGTCACAAAAACTCATTACACTGCCACTATGCGTAAAATTTTAATATTTGTTGACAAGTTGATTTTAGGCATATGCTTTTCCTCCCTGGCTTGCTCTTCATATTCTGACTACCTTGCACTTGCATATTATATTCATTGATTATTATGCCCCTACACGTTTTTGTTTAATTTCTCGAACGAAATAATGATTATTTAGAAATCAAAAAATTATGAAATTTCATTACTGATTATTAGAAAAAAACAAACAAATGAAAAAAGGGAATGGCGTCTGTAGAATTATATGATAACTACAATTTCTTTCTTCAATAGTTTAGGCTAGGAATAAGACATGGAGACACAGTTTTCACTGTTCTATTTTGGTATCACTGCACGACATTTTTACGGAAAAAAGTCAGGTTACTGGATTCAATTTCTAGAGAAATTAGCAATTTTCTGTTATTATTTCAAAATGCGCGGTCTAGCGATATCACTAAAAATTTGACATATCACGGATGAGATGCGTTTGATGGAGCAATAAATATTTTTCCCAACGAGACCAACTTTGTTAAAATCCGTTCAGTCGATCAGGAGTTAAAGCTGTGTATTCAAAAAAATATTGCCCCCTCCACCACCACTTTATTTCAATAGATACGTCAAAAAATATTGAACTTATCGAATGAATCTTAGCTTGAAAAAACAAATATTTTTGTGATACATTTAAACGGTGTATTTCAGAGAAAAATCACTTTTAAAGTTTTAGATGGCGGTTAGGCCCGCTGACGGCCATCTTGGAAACATGAAAATAATTTCCAGGATTTTCTGTTGGCCACTTTGGACATAATGTTTTTTACCGCAAGTCTCTACGACTTCAGTTAGTATCACCTACCTTGACCACGATGCAAGTAAAGAGTTTTTGAATGTTTCGACCAAAAGAACATTTACGAATGAATCTATCCTGAAATCTTTCGAACAAGAGAGTGATATACTCCTGTGACAAAAACATGGATTATGTGTCAACTAGATTCTCTTTTGAACTTTAGAATATTGCAATATCTAGGAAAACTATACAGTATATATGACTACATTGCTAACAAATCTCAATATACCAATTATATTTTGATTAAATGTAGACAAGAATAAATGTATATGAGTTTACATATAAGTTTTCCAATTATTAATAGAAAACAGCATATGTTCTAAATTCCAATACTGTAATGTCCCTAATAATAGGTTCTGAGGTAAGTAATTCATTCAGCGTCCAAGAAAAGTTTTGAGTAAAATATAAGCTAATAGTCCAGTCATTATAGGGGGTTCACTTCGGAAAATCGACATACCCAGTATATGGTATCCTTAAACTGTTCTCAAAAGTCACATATAATTGGATGGTCGCAAGTATTAAAGTCAGGGGTCAAAGGTCACAAAAATCGATACGCTATTTGTATTTATTACCAGTATTGTGAAGAATTAAATTCTCTACAACTTTTGAATTTAATATTTTTTCATACCTCGAACTGTTTTCGAGATAGAGGGCGGTATATATATATATATATATATATATATATATATATATATATATATATATATATATATATATATATATATATATATATATATATATTATATATATATATATATATATATATTAATATATATATATATATATATATATATATATATTATATATATATATATATATATATATAATATATATATATTATATAATATATATATATATATATATATATATATATATATATATGTACATATATATATATATATAAATTATATATATATATATATATAATATATATATATATATAATGTGTGTGTGTGTGTGTGTGTAATACTCATATATGCAGTTTTGCAAGCCATAATGAAAACGAAATCTTATAAAATGGTATGAAACCTTATCAGATGATTCACAAATGATTCAAACGAAATAACATGGTGACAAAAGCAAATTTAATGCCTCGTTTCAAATTAAACTAAGCTGCTAAATACCTACTCAAATACAACTATAATAGTCGCGTCAATAAAGCTTGTCGGTAGAAAGTCCTCAGAAACAGCTCCGATTTTGATAATTCTTTTTTTAAATTTCTGTTTTTTAATGTTATTTGATATCAAAAATCTTGTACAGGGGGGAAATAATTATTTTTATTGTTTAAACAACATAAACGTCATTTATATAAAAAAATATGTTTTTGCGCGGATTTCTTTGAAAAGAATTGTTGGACTAAGGAAAACGACGTAATCAACGCTAGGCGATTTTTTTTTAACTCAAGGGACCTACAGTTTTACGCCGGTTCAGCTCAAGTCAAGCAGTAAGTGATGCAGATCGTTTAATTGTACAATCAGCTCTTGATAGTGGACATTGATGTGTTTGTGATATCGATGGCCTTAGCACCTGATCATAAAGAAATATTTTTCTTTAACCAGTCAAAATTAATGTCTTAAAACGAATTTACTCTACAGAAATCATGTTAATGAAATATCCAAATATTACCAAAAATCATCTCTTTTTCATTCATTCATTCACTGGATTTGATACAAAAACTGTTTTGTATAATAAAGGAAAAATAATTTTATTAGTTTTTAATAGTGATCAGAAATTACGTGCACAGCTGAAACTTTCATGGTTCAAGAACAACGTGAAGAAATACTTTTTGATGGAGGTATTTATTGTATTCTCACCATGTATGGTGCTAAAACTGCCAAAAGCTTGAATGAACTGCGAAGCGTTTTATAACATTAGCTTCAAAAGACAAAAACGTACTCAGCACTTTACCTCCATCAGAGGATGCAGCAAAAAAACATATTAAAAGAGTTCACCTTCAATTTCAACAATGGAAAAATGATGCTTCAATACCTCCCGAAAATTGGGGTTGGCAAATAGATCATTACTTAAAACCAATTACAATGACACACAACCCGTAGCACCCAAGAACGTTTTAAAATTATATTTTGCTCTTGCAAAACGGGATGCGGATCAGCGTGTGGCTGCAGAAAAAGTGGTTTGCATTGCTCACCCAACTGCATTGTATGCATTGGAAGTGACTGCGATAATCACCCACCACCTGATGAAGATTAAGTTTTCAATAGGCAAATTAAATGTAAAAATTAAATGTTCTTTTCTTAAAATGAAAACAGAAATTGACGAAATTACTTGTGTAGTGTTATTTTTTTAGAGTCAATGAAAAAATTAAGCTTAATTATTATTTTAGTCAATCATAAATGATAAATTATTCTATTATTTAATAATAAATAATAGAAAAATAATGTAGCTGAAAACTCATTTTCTTAAATAAATTACATACATATTGTTTGAACAATAAGAATAATTATTTCCCCCCTCTGAAAGATTGCTGATTTTCTATAATATAAAAAAACAGAAATTTAAAAAAAAAATTATCAAAATCCGAGCTGTTTCTGAGGACTTTTGAAGTTTGCCTGTTTTACAGCTTCATTGACGCGACTATAAAATCAGTATTCAAGTGAATTGAAAATGCCGGTAAGCTTCACGAATTCGATGTGATAAATTTGAATTGGACGATTTACAGCGCAAAAGAGCGCTTTTATTAACTTGTTTTAGTAAGGGGGCATGTAAATTAGTCCACAACTTATGTTTATCCGATGAACCAGAGAAATAAGACGAAGAAACATTAACTAAGATGTTTTCAGAACATTTAACCTCCTCATTCCCAACTTTGGATTGGAAGTCCTACAAATTTGCCATGGATTTGTTTCAGTTGTTTAGAAGTTATAGAACACCTCACAATAGACAAAATAATTTTTTTTTTAATATTTTTTTCAAAAAGTAAGGTATCATATATGATACTTTGGAACTGAAGAACCACAAATAAAAATAAACGTTAAATAATTTATTTTATTCAAAATATGTAAAAATACTTCTTTTTAAACACAAAGAAAAAATCCCTTAGATTATACAAAACATAGAACCAATTCCTTCTTAAAAGCACACATTTTCGTGAAATTTAGTTTTCGTGGAATTTAGAGAAACAGTTTCTACTTGTTGAAAAACAGAGGAAAACATTGCATGTTTTACACTTCACAAAAGTCAACATTTTACACCCAGGATACCTACACTTTGAACGTGTTTTTTGCTCTTCAGCTATATTTACTGGCATATGTTTAGCATTTTTTCTTCGAGAGCTCCGATCTGGAACTGATCTTATTCGCCTTCTTTTTCGTCACCCTCGTCGTCACCACACTCTGAATCAGAAGCAGAGCTGTCACGTCATTCAACGTACCAGCAGCAAGCAACTCCCGCGCTATAGAAAATTTAAAATTAAAATAATCTAATATCTCTTTGCGCTGCATGTTTGCGTCAACAGCATCCTCACGATATTCAAGCCAATTAGCTGCACAGACAAAATCGAAAAAATGGAAGATAGCTCGAATTGTCCATTTCTTAGTTCTTGTGCGCATCGAATAATTGCCAATAACTCGGTCGAGCAAATCTACGCCACCCATGTTGATGTTATAACTCTTCACAACTGCAGGTTGATTCACTTCAATATATTTACGTTCAGCTTTAGACCACCGTGTGCAAGAGCCCACAGGTTCTGCTCCACACACAGAAGACGCAAAATGAACTGGTCTTGAATCAAACCATTTTAAAGCACACATCTTTTAATCTTCCCTGATTAGGACATCAAAGGAGCCTCTCCCAGCTTTTTTGAGCTTATTGTCCTTTTTAAAAGTAATTTCCTTGGGGATGTGGTTCTTCATGATAGTTTCGGCTAATGTAATAGAACGCAAAAGAATACAATACAATACTTGCGGTATTGTATCTGTCAATTTTAGGACCATTCGACCACCAATATCTAGTTTTTCCGGTGTGGGAATCAAAGCAGACTCTATGGTATGTCCTTTGCCTTCATAAAAATAAAAGTCTAGAGGAATTCCTCCCGGAGTGGTCATTACAAAGTTTTTTAGACCAACAGGATTCGGTTTACCACGCACGTACTGTTTCACGGCTACCTTTCCATGAAATGGTACCATTTGTTCGTCGATCGATATATCTTGTGGACGGAAGTTTTCTCTGCAAGCCTTTTGGATCATATTTAACATCGATCGTATCTTCCAAAACCTGTCGGATTCTTTCTGTTCTTTACTCACAATATTATCATCAACTATCTTTAGGCGAGTTCGTAATGCATAAAAACGATTGCGAGACATATTGTCTGAAACAATAGGTACGCGGGAATCTATCTGCCAGAACATTTTTAACCTAGGCAAGTTGTAAATGCTAATAATGATGCAGCAAGCAAAGAACACTTTCATTTCTTTTGCATCAGTATCTAATGATTTCCCGGTAACAAGAACTTCTCGCATGTTGGTAAATGTAGCCAATGATTCAAAAAAACTATCGCCAAGGTATCTATTGAAATAGTCAATTGGATTTTTGACTTCTCTAACTTCCCGAATACAGTCAAATTGTCTAGGCGGGACATGAAAGTCAACACGAAGCCATCTTCTTTTTGTAGAGGTTACAAAATTTATAAGGGGCACATTGTCTTCAGACGAGTCACTATCTGCATCAGCTTCTGGATCTGGAACATCATTCCTTGGATGCAAAACTGACTCGTCTTCGTCCTCGCTGGAATCAGCCAAGACATCGTCATCTAGATCCGATTCATCCAAGTTTATGTTCAAGGCAATTACCTCTAGTTCACATTGTGTGAGGGACTGCCCTAGAATAAATGTTGATAACATTTTTAGATTCAAGTAAACAACAAACGAATTTTAACCTTAATTCAATCCTACTCTCAAGAGCCACCCTAAATAGTATGTTTTTATAGTTCCGCCTATGCCCTTGCTATTAAAATAAGCAAAATGAAAAACAAAACCAAACAAATGTCTATTTACAAAATAATTATCTAAATATACCATTACACCAACAGTATCACCTATGATACTCCGATACAATGACCCCGGCATCAGTACAATATCTAATTTTTCATTACACAAATACATTACATCTGTTCCTAAACCTTAACATGACTGACATCAAATAAAATGTAATTTGAAAATTCATTACTTACTAGTTTTTGTAAGCTTCTTTTGGGGAGCACTCATATTGTATGAAATACACTAAACAAATATGAACAAAAGTGAGGTTAGGATAATTTTTACGACGGCGCTTCGATTATTCGTGCCTGGCGGTAATATATCGTATATGATACGCCCAGGAACAAGTCTCAAAACGACGTAGCGCTCGCGGGAAATAATTTCCAACCGTAGTATCACATATGATACCTGGGAACTGAGGAGGTTAAAGTCAACCAACGTAATTTTTCCGGCGCGTTATAAATTTTATCGAGCAGAAAAATCATTGAATTAATCGCCTCGTTAATGGGCCACAAAATTGTGGAATTTAGTAGCAAACTACGAATTTGGCAGAAGTATGCTACCAACTTTTTAAAGCGACATCTTTATTATCGGCTATAATATCAGCTTGGTAAAAGACAAGTTACTAGAGGGGAAGAAAGAAGTCAAATTTGATGAGATAACTGCAATTCATTGAAATGTGCAGTGGCCCAACAAGCTAGTGCCCTCTGAAGGGTTGTCGAATGGGCAATGGAGGTGGTGTATGTGCTTGGCAGTAAAAGTAACTTAATATTTGATAAAAAGTAAAAATTTCCTTTTCACACATGGAACATACAAAACACTGGTACAAGTAAAACACAATAAATTTACATTTTGTGGCAGAGAACCATGAGACAAATATTTTTTTTTCATAGATTGTCACTGTTAGATTGGGGATTTGTTAAATTTTATGGTCACCTAGCTTCCATGTTTCCAACCATAAATTGAGATGCAAATCATCAAAATACTTCTGGTGGAAACAGAATTTCCCAAAACTTTCTATAAGTGCCAGATTCTGAACATCATTTAGAAGAACCAAACTTTCTTGAATATGATGACGAGAATCAGTAATAGGTATTTGGAAAATTCTGTTAGTCTTATCTTAGTCAAAGTTGAAATGGATAGGTAATAGTAGTATAAATTTTCATTGATATTTCGCTGATATCTCGGTGAAACGTGATTCAATATTGAATGAATCTTGAAAAAACACTTTGTAAAAGTTTCACAATTTATCAAAGTTTCAATTTTTTCAAGAATAAGTATTTCGGGATTTGAATACATTATTGTGTAAGTGTTTGTAAGGCTGATTATTTTTTTCGTATAATTTTCAACCAATCAGAACGATCAATTTAGTTAAGTTACCTTGTATAATTTCGATAATACCTGATTATACATAGAGTAGCTCCACCAATCGAAAATTTTACTATAATTTAATTTCCATAGTAACCACATCAATATACAACAATACACAAACTAACAGGACCGTCAAATTTTGTCGTTTATCAATAATTGTTCAAATATGAGTCGATTCGGAGATTTTTACTTAATTTACTCCATAAATAATTGTTCCTATCAAATACAATATGTACTTCAAAATAAATACGGTTACACATCTCAAATTTTCTGCACAATTACAAATCGTGTCAGTTTGACAGAATAATCCTCCCGCAGACTGTCAAACTGACACTCTTTGTAATTATGTCGATGTATAACCTGATTATTTTGATGTACCTACTTATAGTATTACTACTGATTACAATTCTCAAGTCGCGTAGTATTGGAACGGCCTACATCACAGGAGATAAACTGAATATCAATTGATAGCTAACAATTTGGAATTTATGCCCTTTCGCTTCCAAAGTCTTTTATAATTTGTACCTGTATGTTTAATTTTTGTAGAATCCTGATATGGAAAGTGATTGGTTTTATACATGTTCGGATAGATCTGTACGGTTCTTGTTATATGGAAAAGATATTGTACTTATGTTCATCGATGTTGAGTCAGATTCGTCCTATATAAAAAGCAATTCAATAAATTCAATATTTGCCAGGTTTTCCAGCGATCTCCTTTTTTGATTAGGAAGTAGCCAATTCTTTTAAATTTCCATCTGTTGTTTTGACTTTATTCATTGTTATTTTGTCGTTAATTCTATCAGTACTTTTGGAAATATGAGTAATATTGTGAAATTTAAAATCTTTGTAGGTAGCTACATCTGAAATGAATGAAATTTTTAAGGATTTTTAATCCTATATAAATATCACACGTCTTGAAAGTTGGTGAATTCATTTATAAAATTTTAATTTTCAATAAATTTTCAGGTAGGTACTTATACAATATATATATATATATATATATATATATATATATATATATATATATATATATATATATATATATATATATATAAGTAAGAATTATTCGTGTTAAACGGAAAACACGCCCGTGGTTATAAAAAACTAATCAAACAAACCTCCTAGCGGAGCTGGTTATAAGAGTTCACGAAGCATCGAAATATCCACATCTATCCTAGATGGTAATTGTTAGAATATATATATATATATATATATATATATATATATATATATAAATTTATATTTATATATATATATATATATATATATATATATATATAATATATATATATATATATATATATATATATATATATATATATATATATAAATTTATATTTATATTTATATAAATTATAATTTCATTATTCGATAACACAGTGCAATATTTTCAGAGTCTCATCCAATGCTCCTCATTCTTCAATTTAATCATCACGATATTGATAATGTGTCTCCACTTGTATATCATATGCAAGTGCAAATATACATACATAGTAATAATAAACACAAAAAAATATTAATCGATGTTCCTCCATTTTTAAACACTAAGTTGAATACTGATATATTGGATTTTCTATAGATCTTGCGAATTTCAGAATGACTTTATTCCATAATTACCAATTATTATATTTATATAGGTATGTATGAACCAAAATGAAAACTCCATCTCAAACTTCATCCAAAATATCTGTAGGTTCATGTCAATATTTTAATTTTACCTCAGGTGGTTCATATAATACCCAACGGTATTGTTATCATTGAAATCCTAACCGAAAGCTTCTCCAGTTCACTGAGTGAACTATACGAGTAATGAAGTTTTCGTATCCATTTTATTCTCTTGCGATTACTAGTTATTCCCAGGGTACCTACACCGCTTTCTACGTTTACACTCGTCAGTGTCCAAGTTTCATATCCGTACGCCTTAACTGGTAGTATACCTATACGTTGATCAAACACACTGTTACTCATGTGCAGGGGCAATCTGGATTTTTAAATAATGAATACTCTTCATTAAATTATCCCAGCCAGTTCGATTATTACGTATCTCAAAACGTAATCATAATTAGCTCTGCAATTTGTTTTTGCAATTCTTCGGAGTTACTAGCAATCAGAACAGTGTCATCTGCGAATATTAGATGGTTGAGGTATTCTTCTCCTATGCACAGAACTTTGTTGTTTCAGTTTCGGGAGACATCTTCAAATGACCCTGTAAAGAGGTTTAAGAGATATTGTCAATCCTTTGTAAGTGAGAATTTGAGTATTCCTCTGGTCTCAATGGGTGTTTTTTTCCGACAGTTTGATTGATTAAATTGTCAGTTATCACTTTCAAATATTCTGTGAAGGTGCTAAAGATAGTTAATATTCTTTTATTCGATTGATAACCTTCACCTTCGTATAAATATGGTCGATGGTCGATGCTTCCAAATCCAGCCAGTTTTCATTGTTGAGAATCATACAGTGAGTTCCTATTCGGTCACTTATCCCTGAATATTTTGTACAGTATTGGTAGCATTCTTGCAGGTCTATAGTTTTTTTGAGCTTCCTTACTGTTTCTACCATGGCTAAGAAATATGTTGGCTTTATTAAAGTGCTGTACTATGCGGCACGACTAAATTCAAAATTTAATTTTTAGTTTCTAAAACTATCTGTAACAACTCTCTGAATACCTGTTCACTGTTTCAGTTGTGAGGGTCGATACTTGGAGAAAATTAATCAACAATGTAATTAGTAATTTCTCACTTCATTCTGTTAATTAATTAAATGGTTGAAATTTATTTCTCAGCTCATTTCCAAATATTTAATTCTACGCTAATAATTTCAACGAGTAGAATTTCATCGATTTAAAATCATTCGAATCAAAAAAGATTAAATTTCATTGAATGAGTTTCATAATATGAGTAAAATTTTTAATCAATAATTCATAATTTATGTTCGAAAATCCTGGTTTCGAAGTTTGCAAATGTTCTTACGATGTAAATATTTTCATAAATACCGCATTCGAGTTTATGAATAACTGATTTAAATATTTCTCCAAATTATTTCGTTTTGAAAAACTTACTGATTTTTTTAAATTTCGATTGGGTACCAATCTAAATTAGGCTTTCGAATTCTATATGGATTGTTTTTATGAGAGGATACACCTGGTTTCACTTTTTTTGATCATCAAATCACAAAAAAAATATTTTAATTTTTTTTTTTTTAACTCGAGGGACCTACAGTTTAACGCCAGTTCTGAACGGCCAATGGGCTTGTGAACGATGCACATTACCCAACAATTTCTCTTAAAACTATAACCACTAAATTCCAGACATATACAACACCCAAGAGCAAGGTGGGACTCGAACCCACAATCCTCGGTTTACAAGCGGTAAACCATACCGCCTGGTCTACCGAGGCCTCTACTATTTTAATTATTAATGTTAGCATTCTGTTCAATGATTTTCAAGTCTCCGGATTGAACTATTATAATCTGACTTCTTATGACAATATAGATGGATTTCAGCTATCATGAATTATGATATACTTTCGCGGTGGTTTGTGGTGAATGGAATGAAGAGTCATGTTCATGATAAGCTTAAGAAATGAGAAGATTCCGAAAATAATTTGAATTATCCATTTGAACTTCGGGATGTATTTAATATTAAAATAAAATTGAAAATTTCCTCAAAAATTTTCATTTGTCTATTGGTACTTCAAAAACACGTAATATTGTCATCAACGTACTGTACCAATAAATGAATTACTTAATAAATAAATACTTATACACCGTTTCTTTCAAATTATTCATAATATTTTCCGAGGACTCAAAGGGTTACCCATAATAATTGGTACTTCAAAAACACGTAATATTGTCATCAACGTACTGTACCAATAAATGAATTACTTAATAAATAAATACTTATACACCGTTTCTTTCAAATTATTCATAATATTTTCCGAGGACTCAAAGGGTTACCCATAATAATACTAGTGATGTAATTTATTCCACTAAAACTGGAATAACTTCAGTCCAAACAATTAAACGGTGTTCAACCCAATTGAAATCTAGCTATATTTCCACTGGTGCATCTGTTTCTATGGCAGGAACACTTGATAGAGGATTTACCGCATCAAGGAAATATAGCGTTGTATGGAAAACTATATTTTCAATTTTTCGAACCAATTTCTTAAAATTGTTATTAGAGTATTGTGATTTGAAATTCCATTCGTTATTAATTAAACCTTTGAGAAATGTGAACCATTTGGCTTAAGGAGCTAATATATGTACATATCATACTACGCATCTAATCGAGTAACTTGTGTTATGAATATGGATCAAATAATAATGTTACGATGGTTGGGAATTTGGTAAGGCTCAACAAATATTTTTCGTTGTTTAATGCTTATTTTATTGTTTTTGGAATGTTTTTTTTAGGGTTATAACTTCCATAGTTCTCACTTTATTCATAGAAATAAGTTATTTCCATGAATAATCTTATTTATCTGAACAATTACTATATTGCTTTCATCTTCTCTTCTGAATATTATATTATGTGAATTGCTTTTTCTTTTATGGATTCAAGAAGGGAGTTACCATGGAATGATGTGAAATCCTTGCTAGTTGTATTTATACCTTATCAGTGTAATAACAGTGCATTATTGCTAGAATTATTGAGAAATTGAAAAAAATCATTAATTTTCCCTATTCATAAACTCAATATTACAGTGAAATACGAAATAATTCCGGAAAATATATCAAACGTAGTGAATCAAGAATAAAAATTCAGTTAAAATCAGATGTTCTTGAAATCAAATATGTTAATTGCAGAAAGATCGGTGAAACTTTTTGAAATTCTAAAAGCAGAATCTCCGAACAAAAACGTTTTTCTGTTAGTGAAAAATCTTTCTACTATTATTCAATTCATTAAATTAGAGAAGATCATTTCTGTCATTCCTTTGATTCTAATATTGAAATGGATTGAAATATTGAAAACTTAAATCTAAGGGATACTTTATAAGTTAAGAGGCATAAAAATTCGAACGATTTATTAAATTGATAAATTGTAGTGATTTTTCTCTCCTGAATTTATAAACTATTCAATCGATTACCTGTTATTATGGATAAATTTCAGAATCTATTGGCGAGAGCATCTGCTGAGCAAATTAAGTTCGAGTCTCAAAACAAGTAGGATGTATAACCACCAACAAGAGAATAGGTAGAAGCAGCTTTAAAAAGGTTGAGAAATAAGCAGTCCAGTGGCAAGTATTCCTGGAAAACTGTATAAAATGCACGAGCAACCCCGTTATTGTGTGCAGAATATAGTTTGAGGAACGATTGCCACATTAATGCAACTTGATATACCCTCTGCTAAAAAAAACATACGAGATCATAAAAAAAGGTTACACGATATTATAGAACATCTCATACGAAAAACTCACACCACATACAGAGGCTGACTTCGGAGAGTATCAAGCGGGAATTAGATCTAGCCATTCAACCACCAACCAGATTCTCATTTTGCGTCAAAACCTAGAGCAGGCTCGAAAAAAATTCAATGAAGATATATACCACACGTTCATCGATTTTGAAATCGTTTACAACAATGTCTTGAAACCAAAACTGTACGAGGCACTGAATGAGCTCGTCAGCCCATACAACCTCATATGCATGACCATCGCAAAAATAATATCTTCAGTTGAGGTTCAGGGCGACATAGGTGTTCTGATCATTTCAGATACTTAGACTAACAGAGAAATTTTTAAAATGGTGATTGGTGAAGAAAGTGTACCGTAGCTTATTGAGGCGAAGAATCTTGGTGTGTAGTTTGAAAGTGAACTAAATTTCAGGAAGCATAGTGTATTCATTAAACAGAATTGTTTTATGAGGCTGAATTGTTTGCAGATGCATAAGTATGAGCTGGATGAGAGTATCAAATTACAACTTGTGAAATCACTTTAATATAGTTTCCTTCTCACAGACCACATAACCCATACAATTTGCTTCTAATAATAAGGCTAATGGCTACAGTAAACGACACTCATATTCTATTTATTTATTTAGCGTATGGCTACATCACAGGTAAGTATATATAACAAAAATAACAAAAACGAAAATTTCACAAACAAACACTAAGATTACAAATATATTCTATTGACTCTCTTGTCGCAATCAGGAAGTCGGATGGGTTGCCACTGTAGGAACTAATTGGACAGTCCTCTACCAGGTGTTTAATAGTTTGTCTTTCAGCGCCGCAGTCACAATTTGGGGAAGGTATTTTTCCCCACCTGAAAAGTGAGTCGGAGCACCTGCCGCAATTCGTCCTTATTCTATTAAGTGCTGTCCAGATTCGTCTTGGTTGATCAAAACCTTCTGGCTTGCTTGTAACGCATGGCATATCCCGGTTGGCAAGCGTTGCCTTCTTCTCCCAGTCTTCTTTCCACCGCTCAATTATGTTGAAGTTTTCTTCAATAAGAGTTTCTGCCGTTTTCAGAGGGGGTTTTCGTGAGCGTAGCCTATTTATGGTTCTGCCGGTTATTCCAACGTGGGAGCGGAGCATAGGATCGGCGTTGATTTTTTCATACTCCCTGACCAGAGCATGTTCTCGGCGAATTTGTGTAGGAGCTATGTGGCTCAGTGTGGGTAGCCAATGAGTGGGCGTGGCCTTGATTGTGCCTGATATGATACGCATAGCTTGATTGAGTTGGGCTTCAACACGTTTGGTGTGTGGGCTGTTGATCCACACCGGTGCACAGTATTCCGCGACGGGGTACACTAAGCCCAGCGCTGTCGATCTGAGTGTGGGCGCTGTGGAATCCCATTCTTTCTGACCATCATACATCCGTTACATGAAGTCAATTTTGATTTCGCGAAAGAATAAACCAATTAAACTCCGCTTAAAGTATTATCATATAGTAAGATTTTATGAAAGATTTCATGATTACCTACACATCTTGACTCATATTTTTCCATGAAATTATTTCAATAGCGATTATCGATATTTTGAATTCCTCATCATACAACCAAAAATATTCTCGATTAAATAAAACTTGAAGCTTGATGATAAATAATTTGATTATAAAAATCGGAAAATAGTACCTACTTTCTAAGTAAATTGTGATTTCCGTAAGAGATGATAATAATTT
The DNA here is from genome assembly GCA_030704885.1 of Cynegetis impunctata. Taxonomy (NCBI): domain Eukaryota; kingdom Metazoa; phylum Arthropoda; class Insecta; order Coleoptera; family Coccinellidae; genus Cynegetis; species Cynegetis impunctata. The sequence goes on from JARQZK010000117.1 coordinate 93,081, forward strand.
CCTTTACTTGTCAAGGTATTCTTTATTTGATTCATAAATTTCACATTCTGCCTAACACCAGTGCCAGATTTTCCGATAGGCTGGAGTAGGTTGCTGCCTATAGGCCGCGACCGAAATTGCAATTGTGAAATTTGCAGAGGTGAAATTTTGGAATTCGAAAATTAAGCTAACTCTATAAAATATATGCTTGGAGTGAGTTAAATACTCACAAAACTACAGATTGGTTAATATGCAGGTGAGGAAGCCAATTTATATTACCCGCAATTCATACCAAATGCCGACACCAATTCTAAGCCTACAGGCCCAAAAAAATATATAAACATATATATATATATATATATATATATATATATATATATATATATATATATATATATATATATATATATATATATATATATATATATATATATATATATATATTCTGTTTCGCTCTGCAACAAGTTCATCAGTAGTGTCTCAACTATCGCCGATTGGGCAACGACCTCTAATTCACATAACCACCTAATAGTTTCTGAGAGGACATTCAATAAAATTATAGCGCCGTCTGTCGGAAACCGAGAAACTCCAAATATTGAAATAATCCTTTATTGTCATAAATAAAATATTAGATTTCACAAATCAACTCCTAAGCAGTGATCAAGCACTGGTAACAGAGGTACAATGTGTTCATACTCTATATTACAGCATTATTATACATCAGAATGTAAGCATAGACATAATGACATAAACCCATTACAACACACACACAAATATAATAAACATTCTGTTATGACCCAAATATATTAACAACTTTCATGACAACATAACTCATCCGTTATTTTCAACAACAATAAAAATATTTTTTTTGTATATATTATTAAATATAAATTTATTCTTCATTTTATTTCTTTTCTTCTTTTATATAACTAGGTATTTTATCATACGAAATACATGCTTGGTATATTGGGTTTTTTAAACCTTTATTCATTCTTATGTTTTCGTGAAATGTATTTTCTCTATTTCTAGTATAATATGTATGTACATCTTTGATAAACGTAATTTCCGTATTGTATTTTTGTTTTTTATTAATAATTTTATAAATAAGTTTAGCTTGTTCAAATGTCAATATGGTATTCATCTGAGGAATACCAAGTTCTGAATACAATTCTTCTGTTGGCGTGAGCCAATTGCGCATAAATAACACCTTTATTATTTTGTTTTGTATAGGTTGTACTCTCCTGAACTCGATTATACCACAGGTCCCCCACACGGGCAAAAGATATATTAATCTCGACATAAAAAAAGCATGATATACATTCCTTTTGGTTTTATTTGTAAGATAATTTCTACATTTATAAATAATTCCTATCATGTTTGATATATTTGCTATAAGTTCATTTATATGGGCATTCCATGACAACTTGTCATCTAGATACAAACCAAGATATTTAATTGTCTCGACTTGTCCTATGCTGATGTTATTTATTAGTATGGAAAACCTCGGTACAAGAGTGTTCTTTTGTTTGAGTAACATATATTCCGTTTTATCTATATTTAATTTTAAGCGATTTTTAAGAAGCCAGTCAGAGTACAATTTTAAATCATCATTTACTATTTGCTGGAGATCATCGTTCTTATATCCACTGAAGACAAAAGCAGTATCATCTGCGAACGTATAATATCTCCCCTTGAAAGAGAGGCATTTAAGACTTAATACGTACAAGGAATACAGCAGAGGTCCCAAAATGGATCCCTGCGGTATACCACATTCAACCCCCATCATACTACTCTTTGCGGTCCCTATCATTACATACTGTTGTCTCTGAAGTAAATATGATTCTAGCAGACTGTACGCTTTACCTCTAAATCCAATATCTCTAAGTTTATCTAATAGCTTACTCAGGCCCACCACGTCGAATGCTTTTTTCAAGTCAATGAACACCACGATCGATATCGAAAACACATGTCACCCATAGGTGGCCAACATCGATTATATATGTACCTTCCTGATTTTCAAGAATGTAGGGCACAATTTTGTTTGTAACATTTGAGCAGAAACATTTTTCTAGCCTTAGTTTAACATTAGAATATTAAAATATCCTGGAACCTGAAATGTACAGTCAAGTAGATATCTGTGAAAATTAGAATATATTGATGCATTTATGAAATAAGCATCTCTTCAGCAAAGGAAATGAGAACCGAACAACTAGTGAAACATACATGGAATGTAGGGAATTGACTCCACCAACCAACACACGAGAACTGTGTACAAATGGACCAAGAAGTTAGCAAAAATGAAAACGAGAAAAATATTTTTGTTAAAATGTAAACACCAGAATTTGTACACTACATTCTTGAAAACCAGAACAAATCATAAATCTTTTCGAATCGAAATAACCTTTACTTGATGGAAATTCATATTAAAGAATGAGAAAACATTTATTAAACTCAATTTCCACTATATTTACAATAAATGACAATTGTTTCTACAACACAGTGTCTTCATCAGATTTAGTAATGAACTAATTTTCAAAATATATCACAGTGCTTACTATTACGAGGTTCAAATACCAGGTTTAATAGCGGGGAATTTCTAATATTATAAAGGCCAGACGGGTAGATATTTTCATAATAGAATCAAAGAACATAAAAGAAGTTATGTTAGTAAGAACGGCTTCCATTATTTCAACCATTTAATAGAAGAAACACATGATTTCAACCATAATTTCGAAGATTTACATACAGAAAATAAGTCTCAAAAATTAAATTTATTAGAATCTATGGAAATTTTAAAACATGAATCTTCAGATCTTTCACCGAATGAGCAAACTGAACTTAGTAATTTTCCACTATTAAACCTGGTATTTGATAACTCGTACCTAATAGTTAATCATTCCAAATAAGTAAATACCTGTTATACCTTTCTGGGAATCATTAATACGACCCCCTGTTATTAATACCTATTAGGAGAACATTTCAGATAATTAAGCACTGTGATTTATTTCAAGAATTAGTTTGTAACTAAATCTGATGAAGACACTGTGTTGCTGAAACAATTGTCATTTATTGTAAATATACTGGAAGTTAAGTTTAATAAACGTTTTCTTAATTCTTAAGTCATAAATTATTCAACTCACTCATATATTTCATGAATAAATACTCAGGAAATAGGCAAATAATTATCAGTAACGTTCAATATTAGAATACCAAAGTACCCTAGAATCCTGTCCAACAAAATCTATAACATAATATGAGAGATGTTTGAGATTAACTTATTCCATGTTCAGTACCTGTATCAATTATTAGTCTCTACCTACGTCACATATATTGAAACAAATATTTTATGTGGAATCTATAATTTCACAATAAACCAATATATAGAGTATTGAACGGCCGTTAATCTAAACGGATTGCTCAAAGTGGCAATTCCAATCACTATTCCCCGTTGATCAATGCGAACCCTTCAATGGGACTATATTTTCAATCAGGACACTATCACGACAAACAATCTTCATCCATCAGAAATTTGTTATTATGGAACACAATATGATTGTTTCCGTAACGGGATTATAAAAATCGACGAACGGGAAGACTGTATGATTGATAGAGACAGAATGAAGACTTGAGTTATGTTCTATTTTACACAGAAATTGGATAATATGAATTAATTAATGGATTTTCCTATTCAGATGGATACTCTGTTTTATTTCGAATGAAAGTCGATGTAGCACAAGTTAAAATTCTTACTTCATTTAGACAACTACATACAGACACACACTTACACACACGCGCGTGTTAGCTCGAAAACGAACTTCTATTGAAATTTACGGATTACCACTAATATATCAAAGAAAACATTCCGAGTATGAGAAAGTGGCATACCCAAGTAGCATTTTGGCGACAATAACCACATAATACACCAAAATTAACGTTGTACTTGGTGCAGAGATTAGTCATTTATAGAACGACGCTCTCCCACAAAGATAGGAAAATTAGGTTTTTATTAATATTGTAAATGATAGAGAATTAATTAAGTAAAGCCAGGGTTGAAGAAGGTTGCAAAACCTTATAACTTCCCACAATAAAATATTTAGCTAGATAACAAAAATGTACCCCATCCCCCCAGAATCTTGAATAAACGTATTTTGATTGATTGAAACCACCGGACAACGTCGTCTTATTATGGAGCATGACTTTAGTTAAACTTCGAAGTTGTTACAATGTTAACCAACGGACTACAAGTAGTAAATATTTTGGGAATGATAATAACATTCTGCACACGTTTGAGTGGCTACTTTAGTTATGTTGAACGTTTTCCTGAAGGAGAGCCGATCTTGAAGAATTTAACTAACCAGTGGGCAATTTGTCAGTTAAATTAAAAACGTTTCCGCAGAGTGATCTTTGCAACTAACCATTTTTACGATATTTTCTATAGAGGACATGACGGCAAAATTTAATTTCATACCTCACTTTTTGCTTTTTTTATTTTTGTGACTGTGACAACAAAGACATGCATACTGTTGGCTATAATATCTAGTAAAAGAAGAAGAACGTGAATGATCCTGAACTAACCTCAAAATTGTATTTACTATTTACAATAACAAAAATTGCAAATGCATTTTATTTTCTTTCGAAAAAGTCATTTGGAAACGATTTTTTTGAAAAATAAGATGAAAAGAGCCTTTAAATACTCTGACCCCTATTACAGGCAAAAAAAAATTATGCTGTGAAGAAACTTCACAGGTACAAGACTACAAGAAGAATGATAGTTTCGAGAGATTAAATTTGAATTCTTTCGGAACAAATGCAGAGGGCCAACAGTTAGTGCAGGATAAACAACTTGATCTTGAGAAACAGCTTAATCAAATGGAAGAACCGAGGGATGAACACAATAATGAAGAAGAGATCAATCTAGACAAAGAAATTGCTCAATTCCATTTTCTTCTCATTGGTTCTACCTCTTGAGTACTTTTTATGAACACAACTTTGAAAAGGTCAGCCATAATTTCGAAAATATTTGTCTTGTCGACGTAATTGTTTGAGAAAAAATGTTAAATAAAATTGCTAATGGTAAGTGACACTACTGACAACTGAAAGCTGATGGCTGAATAACACGGAAACACAGAACACCTGGTTAAGGTGTTCTGTGACGGAGACACGCGTTCCAAAATGTGGAGCGAGGTCGGATCGTTAGTTGAACTACGTTCAGTTTCTGGTCGGATAAGCAACTCCAGTCGCGCTTCAGGTATAAAGTAAGTTTTCTAGTAAACTAGCGTTGAAAGTTATTATATTTTTTAGTTAATTGATAACCAGAGTCGCGTTGACGCTTATTATACTCCTACGCCATGTTAAAAATTCTCTTTGGAAAAATGGTTGGCCATTAAAATTTGGAACGTAAACAAACATGAACAAAGGATTATAAAGCCTCATTTCAGTTTTCCAGAAACAATTCATATATATCCTGTTTAAGTCACGTTCGAATTAATGTCAACTTTTGTTATTGTTTACCTAAATTATTTTTTTTTGTTTTTTTTTTTATTTTTAAGTTTTGGGAAATCCTCAACGGATTGAAGGCGCGCGTGTTTTTTGGCATGAATCAATGGAATATTTGACAGTCAAATGGAATGCGTTGCTGATTTTCGTTTGGAAGTCGTTATTTTTCGGCAATATAAATATAGGGTGTCTTGAGCATAAGAATGAAACATAATAATATTATTAACATGCGGTAGTAGTTGTTAGAAAGTTTTCTCTAAGTGTTCATTTCGACAATAAGTAATTATTTGGTTAGAAAATTTACTATTTTCCAACACCATGAAAAGTGAACTGTGGCGCGAGAATGCGCAGGTGTGGTCGATTTAAAGTAAATTTAGCAACTTTCAGAAAACGACCAACTGCTAGTTACAGTTAAAACGAAACCCAAAAATGATTGACCAAATTGGTGCAAAACAGAGTTGTGATTATGTTGTGATAAGGTCGGTAATACAACTCATGTTTGGTTGCGCAACTGTTTCAAACACGTCGCGGCAACGATAAATTGCTACTTGGGTAAGGGTACGAACAGAACAAGTAAGTCGCGGTGGAGGTGTAGGTCGCGGTGGATGCCACTAGTTAAGTTGCGGTCGATGTTGACAGCACATAGCAAGGAGGTTACCAGCGATGCTTAGTCGAGCCAGTGTTGCCAATTTACGCACGAAATGTCAGACGCCACACGTCTTCTTTGCGAGCTGCTTTTGAGGGTGATTTCAACTCTGCCTTGACCGCACCAATCACAGCGAAGCATCCTTGTAGACCGCGCGGTAAGCATCCATTTAAAACAAACTGATTTGATTTTCAAAAGCATCGATATAAACCTCCTGGATGGCATAGCGCTAAACCACCACCGCGACTTACTTGCGTTGTTCGCCCCCATTCAACTGAATGTGTTTGTTTTACATAGACGTCGACATCGACCGCAACCTACACCTCCACCGCGACTTACTTTTTATGTTCGTACCCTAATGGTTGGAATGACATCACATCGTATTATTTGTAAACAAAGTGTATGCATCTGCCATGTCAGATAGGCATCGCTAGTGCATCAGAGTACTTGCGATACGACCAAGGTAATTTGTCTAGTTATAGTTAATACATTTTGATCGTTCATTATAATTTATTTATATAAGTTTTGCTATAGTTAATCTTGTGATCTTATTGAAATATTGTATTGTTCGTGCAGTGTTATATCTTCGTTTCATTTATAAAATTTACATCGCTCACTTAATGCTCCGCAAATCCTTAACAAAACCTGAGAAAATCTAAGGCTGATTCACTAGTATTTTCTTCATAGAGATATTACAGATAGAGGCGACAAGCCATAGGCCGCTCTGTAAGTGGCAACGTCAGTCTCGAAACTCAGTGGGAGCGAAAGAGAGAGACGATCGCAGGGTTTTGCTGTCCTTGTCTAAGCATACCACGCGTACGCGCGGTTAGAGAGAGACACCCTAACCTTCAGATTCTCTCTCTCCCTCACCCGAGCTCACAAGTTTCAGGCTAGCTTGTCGCCTCTATCTGTAATATCTCTATGGTTTTCTTAGTATCCATTTATTTAGCCTTTCTTTCTATTTTCATTTCACACGTGCGCCTACATACACACACGTATAACTTCAATATTTGTAAAATTTTTGGGAGAGGATCGGGCCGGAACTTCTCATTATTACCATCGTGTGAACTACTTATATTCAGTATGTGAAATTCTAACATTATCATTCTCACGATAGGTTTTTGAACAATAGGAGCAAGATGCCAATTTTGTTAATTTCATTTTGTTGCTTCGTTCACCAGAAATTGCAGTAATAATAGCCACAATGAGGATGTATCGTCAATGAAAAATCCTCATGTGTTAGTTTGAATGGTTTCGACAATGTTTCTTCTGTATTTGTGGAATTCTGGACTTCCATTGTCTATAAAAATATAACTGAAACAAAAATAAAAGAAAAGAAAATTTGATTAGTAAGTGGCAAGAAAAGAAAATAGCTGAAAAATTAAATTCAATGAATTAGTAGTATCTGAAAAAAGGAATGAAATAATATTAGTAAATAATAAGTTGGAAAATGGTGAAAAAATAAAATTATACAATATACACGACGTTTCGGTTAGTTGGGTATCTCTAACCGTTCTCAAGTGTAAACAGTTTACACTTGAGAACGGTTAGAGATACCCAACTAACCGAAACGTCGTGTATATTGTATAATTTTATTTTTTCACCATTTTCCAACTTATTATTTACTAATATTATTTCATTCCTTTTTTCAGATACTACTAATTCATTGAATTTAATTTTTCAGCTATTTTCTTTTCTTGCCACTTACTAATCAAATTTTCTTTTCTTTTATTTTTGTTTCAGTTATATTTTTATAGACATTGGAAGTCCAGAATTCCACAAATACAAAAATCCTCATATATTTAGGAGACACAATTGTCGAGAGAGATTTTCATTTAGGAGGTGATTTGGCATATTCAACAGACGCCTATTACCAACAGAAATTTTTCTACATTATTTTAGTGCAGAATTGGACCTGCAGTTATTAAATTGATCGGGCAGATACATGATGTTATTTAATAATAGTATATTATTGAACGACCAGTAATGTAGGTCATAACTCACGCAGATGAACTTTGCAGCACATGCTGCAAGCGAGTGCCGTTATTCATCAAGTGAGTTATGACCATTACCGCAAGTTGAATAATATACTTTATCTACGACTATAACAATAAATACTAAGATACAAGTACAGAGAAAAAACTTTATTCATACATCTTAATAGTTACCTATATAAAATTTTTGTACATGCCTTTATATTTGTTTTAGGACTGTTCGGGTATTAAATTTTGTATGGTAACATTAACTAATTATCATATTTTAGAAGGTGTACATAATAATTTATCTTCACTATCTGAATTCAACTTTTTCAGCACACAATTCACAATAATTAGGTATTAACTTAATTTCAAAACGTCAGAATTATTCAAGTGACATTAGCAGATAAGTGACGGTCGATCTTACTTAGGATCTTAGTAGACATTGAGTTATAGTAGTGAGTTATTATAACTCACGCTGTTTGTTAATTGCTAAAACGCACTTGTATAATGAATATGTTATTCAATAGGAGTAGATAAACATATTAAAACGATGGTTTATAAGCACAATTTACACATGACACACGTTTCGGTGAAACTTCACCTTCTTCAGAGAGATTTTGCATTTAGCATCTGAAGAAAGTGAAGTTTCACCGAAACGAACGTCATGCGTATTCAATTTAATAAATGTGTGAATAAATCGTTTTTATGAATCATTGTTTCAATGAGTTATTAAATAATTTACATGATTTGTTGACAGATTTTCTGTAAGCGCTGCGCAACATAATGTAGTATCAACAAAAAGGGGCTCCGGTACATTCTGCAAGAAATAACCACCATTTTTTATAGAAAATGGATCGGTAGATGTGGACTAGTCGAGTGGCATGGTAGAGCGCTAAACCTGAATCTGCTCGATATTTTTTTTCACATAAACAAATTTGTGATGACATAAAACAAATAGTTTATTCACAAGAAATGAACAATGGGAAAGAGTTGCTCGACAGAATTATGAAACCTATCCATCATAGGGGAATTGTGCCCGAGATGGCATACTTGCTGAGTTGGCATAGTCACTATTTAATGTAGATACATTTTGAATTACGCGCCTTTAGTTGCGCCCCCTTGAAGCCATCGGCTCAAACAAACTACTGTGTTAATCGGAAGCAGGTCAGTTGTCTTTGAGTGGTCGAACGTATGTTTGTCACATTTCGTTTACGCAAAATATTTTTAAGTGTCGTTCGCAGATAGTTTGGTGGGTAACGGGAAGGACTTGAAGGTATGTTATTGTAACTTTCAGATAGATAATTTATTGAATATTATATCTAAGTTATCAAATACCGAGTTTAAAATGTTTTTTAGTAAAAATTGTATTATTTAAAAATAACCGTTAATTTTATGAGATGGAATACAACAATTTTTTCAAGATGGCATGGTATGCCATCTCTGCAATTCGATTATTAATTGGAAACAATGTTTTTTAGACATGGGTCGCTACAAAAGGAAGTCAAATAGAGAGTCATGGGATGAAAATAATATGCAGGAAGCCATCTTAGCTGTGAAGGCGAAACGTATGAGGTGGCTTCTAGCGTCAAAAACGTGTAATGTCCCTTTTGGGACATTAAGACGTAGGGCAACTAAGGAGGAAGGCTGGAAAAAAGGTTACATAGGAGGTCACAAAAGCACATTCAATGAAAATCTAGAAAATGAACTGGTCCAACATATCAAAAAAATGGAATCCATGTTTTTTGGGCTTACAACGGATGACGTCCGAAAACTGGCATTTCAAATTGCGGAAGCAAAACAAATCCCTCATCGATTTTCTACTGAAACTAAAATGGCTGGGTGGACCTGGCTGAATGGTTTCAGGCAACGTAATCCTACGATATCCTCACGATCTCCTGAGAGTACTTCTGCAGCTCGAGCTAGAGCTTTTAACAAAGTTCAAATTGACAAATACTTTCAAATGCTTTCTGGAGTATTGGATCAACATAAATTCCTGCCAAATGATATTTGGAATATGGATGAATCGGGTATTACCACCGTTCCTTCGAAGAATACAAAAGTTTTGGCCACCAAAGGCAGAAAACAAGTAGGCGTTTTAAGTAGCGCTGAACGAGGTCAGCGACTAACGACCGTTTGTTGTATGAACGCAGCAGGTAAGTTCATGATTTTAAAGTAGGTACCTACCTATAAAAAAACGTTATGTATTTTTTTTAGGGACATATCTCCCTCCTGCTCTCATATTTCCAAGAAAAAACATGAAAGCTGAATTAATGGATGGAGCACCTGTTGGATCTGTGGCATTTACCCAGGAAAATGGGTACATGAATAGTGACATATTTCCTAAATGGTTGAAGCACTTTGCGAAATATGTGAAACCATCAAAGCAAAATAAAGTCTTGCTGTTATTGGATGGACACACTAGCCATAAAAGCTTAGATGCACTTTTATATGCTAAAGAAAATGGCATAATTCTTTTTTGTTTTCCCCCACATTGTACCCACCGGTTACAACCGTTGGATGTTAGCTTTTTTGGTCCTCTTAATGCTTACTACAATCAAGAACTAACTAATTGGCTTAAAAATAACTCAGGGCGTGTAGTAACTCATTTCCAAGTAGCCTGTTTATTCAACGCAGCATATATCAAGGCAGCAACCATTCCCAATGCTCTAAGCGGATTTTCGGCGACTGGCATAGCACCATTAAACGACAACATCTTCCCCGATTGGATGTTTGCTGCCGCAGAAGTAACTAACGCTGAAGAGGATGACAATCGGGATGAAAACCAAGTACAAGATGGTCAGTTAAATAAAGTCAACGTCATGACAAACTCGGTGCAAAGTTTCCAATCTACCAAGGTCTCTAACGAAAAGACCAATGAAACTTTAGTTTTGCCAGTTCCAGGAACAAATCTTGACCTATCAATTGAGGAAATTTCACCAATGCCAAAAGTCGCAGAGATAGTGCGACGAAAAAGAAGATAAGGGTCATATGGTAATCTAACAACAACCCCTGAAATTTAAAAATTAAAATATGAGGAATCACAGAAGAAAGAAGTAATGTTGAGAAAGGCGGCAAGAACAGTTAAGAAGAAAATTGGTAGAGATATTGAGCAGGACAAGGATTCTCAAAAAAAAAGAAGGGATGATAAGAAAGTCGGAGAGAACTATGAATAAGAAATGTGTTATGGAGGATGAGAATGAAGATGAGCAAGCCGAGGGTTTTGACCTAGGGGATGACCTAGATGAGGAGGACTCGCCTTGTATTTATTGCAATGAACTTTACTCCTGGTCTCCATCAAGGGAATTATGGTTCCAGTGTCACATCTGTAAGAAATGGGCCCATGCAGAATGTGCTGGAGTAGACAGAAAAACAAAAATGTTCACATGTGAAATTTGTACCTAGTTTTATATTTTTTTCAATACTATGCCATCTCATCAATAGTTACTTTCATGAGATGGCATACCATGCTTCTTTTTTAAAATTTATTTTTTCGTTTGTTAATAATAAAACCGTTTATTTTTTGTGAAAACTTAATTTATTTATTCCATTTTTATATATTTCCTACATAAACATATTTTTTTGGCCATAAATTAAAAAATTATTCTACCCAAAAAAAAGTATGCCATCTCAGGCACACTTCCCCTACTTGAAATTGGGATGATACATATCCCGAAACACTTATTGTTAGTTCTTTAGTGGTATGAAACTAAGTGTTAGTTTTTAAAAAGTTTATTATTTTATTGATCAGCAACTAGGAAAGAATTACAGATTTATGACTTTTCGTTTCAATGATGATACATTATTGGGTTTTTGATGGAAAAAATCAATTTTTTCAATATATTTTGAAACTTCCGCATAAATTATACCAAAAGAAGACGGAAGAATCACTTAAATTAATTTTTTTTATTATTTATGAACAATGTGAAATTGATACAATTTTCTAAAGAATCGAGGGAATACAAACGCGCCACGATGGGTGGTCATATTTGTGACTTCATAATGTTGAAGTAATTTCTCGATAGTCAATGCGTAAATTGACTGAAAATATCCGAAATTCAGTACAAAACATTATTTATAATAGCTACTTTTATTTAGTCATGTGTGATAAACGATTTATAAAGGCTAATTCCGATAATATAACTGATGTATAACATCTTGTGGAAAATTTTAAAACATTTGTTGGGGTTTTGTGTTTTGTTTTTGTATTATTCGTACATTATGGTACGAAGCAAGCACAACAACATTTTGGGCTTTATATTTTAGATATTTTCATTGATATATTGAGTATAACAACAAGATTTATTCGATCAAAAGCCAGAACAATGTATCAAGCGTGTGTACAATGAGTAGAAGTTTAGCATTGTGTCACACTGACTCTTTTTTGTTCGGGAACTGTCGGCTAGTTCCGGTAAGTACTCGATTCAAAAATGTATTTTTAATTCAATATAACTTTTTAACTAGAGCGAAAACAAAAGAATTATAAAACGTATAGGGGAGAGGTGGTATGAATAAGACACTTATTAAAAGGGACAAATTAAACCGGTAAAATATGAAACGTCCCCACTAGACATAATGTTTGTTCTGAGGCAACCCCAAAGCACAACCATTCGCACCTAACTCCTATAACTTTAAAAATGCCGACTTTGTGCGAGTGCTCGTAATCGTACACAAAAGTAATTTTTGTTGTTCTTTATGCAGGCCACTCACTATCAGGTACACCTGACAGGGACGCCTGAACAGTTACGCATGACAGGTATACCTGATAGTGTGTGGTAGGAATAAGTAGCCTCTCAGGCGACCTGATGGCGACCTGACAACTGATGAAAATTCGATCAGTTCTCCTGACAGGCGAGTAGGTACACTTGATGTGTATGTGGCAGTTTCATCAGGTGTTCTTTAACAGGTTTCAGTTTTCAACAATCTTTTGGTGTGAACTGTTCGAGTTTTTAGGTTTACACTTTATAACGGTTTATTTCACTGTTTGCTTTTATTTTTTTAACAAAATAAAACCAGGTTGAGTACACTGAAAAATTTCGCAACGGAATAATGAAGTTATTGGTCATTTCATGGATATTTGTAAGAGTGAACCTGGCTTGTGGAAAGTAAAGGATGATAACTATCGCAATAGAGACAGTAGGGATGCTGCATACAAGGAATTAGTGGATAAATTGAAGGAAATAGATCCTAATGCATTCCTTAATTTATTGAGGAGATAGATATGGGTAAATTTACTCCTTCTCTGCAACCGTTCCTTACACCATTTTTTTGCAAAAATTGCAAAAATAAGGAGAGAAAAAGAAAATCATCTGGAGAAATCTATGGTGAACTAATAACTTAGCAGCTATACATGAAGAGTGTGTATGTTCCGCAGGTATCAGGTACATCTGACAGGCGTAACTCTTGAGGCGTACCTGTCAGGTGTATCTGATAGTGAGTGGCCGGCTTTAGAAGTGCTTTGTGAATTACTGTAGGTAAATTGAATTATGTTTAATAGTGTCTGTGATTCATTATTTATAGACATACGAGAACAAAAGGTTATTAAATTTTTATTTATTGGTAGTCGGTTTTATGGTTATGTTTTAATTTTGAGGTGATATTTATGAAGGGGGAACTACCTACATCCGGCTATGAATGGGACGTGCCTTTATATATTGAGATTGTTGATTATTACTCTTATGAAAAATGATAAATACTCAATTAACGTTAAGCAGAAAATTATAAAACGGTTTATTACTGTTTTATTTATTTTTAATTTATATTCTATATATACAGTTTATTTATGAAAGGGACACATTACACATTTTTAAAAATTGTGAAAATTTGTCTACTTTTTCCTCAAAAGTAAGGTGTCCTTATTTATCTGATCGGACATCCCTCAACCTAGAAACCGCAGTTCATATTTTGTAGAAATTTTGATATGATTTTGTTCTGTTGATTTCTTGAGTTTTAAACGATATTCGAAGCAAGGCTTGCGAAGAATAATAAAATTTGAATATGAGTTATCAAAGAATGATTTACTACGAGTACCACTGCGACGTAATCCATAACAACAACGTGTTTTCGCTACTTTTTTACTGATAACATCATGTAATTGATATAATTGGTATATATATATATATATATATATATATATATATATATATATATATATATATATATATATATATATATATATATATATATATATATATATATATATATATATATATATATATATATATATATATATATATATATATATATATATATATATATATATATATGTATATGTATATATATATATATATATACATGAAAAACTTGGTTCTCGGAATGAACCTCGTAAAAGATTTGAAAAATCTCGACGTTTCGGCTCCTTTTGCGAAGACATCTTCAGGAGAATTAGAAGGGAAATAATTCAGATACGTGGCCTCAATCTGCGTACTCCACGAATCGAATTAGGAGGAATCGGAAACAATACGATTGCGTGGTCTCAACCAGAATTATTTGCCTTCTAATTCTCCTGAAGAAAGCTTCGCAAAAGGAGCCGAAACGTCGAAATTTTTCAAATCTTTTACGCGGTTCATTCCGAGAACCAAGTTTTTCAAATACTTCCGACCGCGGAAATCTTTCTGAACATCATATATATATATATATATATATATATATATATATATATATATATATATATACATATATATGTATATATATATATATATATATATATATATATATATATATATATATACCAGTAACACACTTGTTCGCTAAAGAAGCCGGAAAAGTCTTTATATTTATGGTAAAATTATATTTCAAAAACACAAATGAACACACAACAAATACAACATAAATATTCCAATGTCAATATTTATAGTTCTACGACTGGCCACATTGGCGCTGCATTCTTATTTTCAGATGCCTATTCATGTTGAACCCCACTGCTATTGAAATATTGATGGTACTAGGAGTACTGATAGGTTACTTCTTCAGATTGGAAATGAATCTTAGAATCTCAGAATAGAGAGTTATATTTCCCGAAAATGTATGACAGAATTCTTTATATATATATATATATATATATATATATATATATATATATATATATATATATATATATATATATATATATATATATATATATATATATATCAAGAGTGGCCAACACGTCTGCCGATGACATACAACTGATGAATACTCGATAGAAAGTCTTCAAATTCTTGAGTAAGTTTTGAATTATCAAATTCTTCTTTCACATTTCGTAGCATTAGCTTCTAAAATCAACACTTATTAATTGGAATATTTCAATAAAAATATTGTGACTGTATTCATTAATAAGTTGCAATCGCCAAGAGTGAAACTTTAGGATTATTCTAGATTTAAAAATTTGCAGTAACATTATAATTTCGAAAGGGTTCGCCAATATACTCGATCAAAGAAGGGGGTCATAAGGCCTCAAAGTTTGAGAATCCCATACGCATATTCAACTGGACATTTACTAGCTCAAATCATTTTCTAAATCTTTTCCTTGAAAGCAGCCTTTCTTAGACATACGATAACAATGTTGGTCCATCCAATTCAACATCAAAAAAAGTTCTAGGCAAAAAATATTCAGGGCATTGCAATGTGAGAGATGCAATTTAGAGAATGTAATTCTGAATAGACGTCCTAAAATTAAATAGACTCAGATATCTCAGGGGACAGTCCGTAATATTGGGTCCTGAGCGATAAGAGTCGTAGGAAGCTTTAGTAAAGAACGAGTTACGAATATTGAAATCTCCTAAAATGAAAACGGGTTCAAATGATGTTCTCTTATCATTCAGGAAGGACCAAAATACTTGTTTCCTTTCAGGTTATTTAATCGGTTAAATTGGGAATAAATTATAAGAATCGTTATAGGTATGAGCGTTATAATTATAAATTAATAACAAAGCAGATGTAACTTCCACTAGTATATTGAAATATTTAAATATGTTTCGATTTGTCAGCGTTTTTACAGGAGTACAACAATGCCATAAATGAAGTTGTAAATGTTTTTTTCAATATATCGACACTAAATTTAGTTTAATTTCACCTGCTTATTGCAAATGAACAAATTTTTCTTGTGAGCGTCAAATTATTACCATCATCTCTGAGGTGTCAAGCATCTAGCCTTTGTTTCAGGTAGTAATAACTCCCTTACTGGCCTCGGTAGACCAGCGGTAAGGTATACCGCTTGTAAGCCGAGGATGTGGGTTCGAGTCCCACCTTGCTCTTGGGTGTTGTGTATGTCAGGAATTTAGTGGTTCTATTTATAAAAATAAATTGTTGGGTAATGTACTTCGTTTACAAGCCCATTGACCGTTCGGAACCGGCGTTAAACTGTAGGTCCCTCGAGTTAAAAAAAAAACTCCCTTACTGATATCTATGAAGTGGTTTTCATCCAACCAAAGGTCAAAAAACTGGTTCTCATTTAATTTGATGAATTCCGTATGCTAATCTTGATGAAGAAATTAATTTTACATCAATCAGGTGTAATATGCAGTTGATCAAATCTAGGTTTTATTCTTATCACCTAAACATGTGAATCAGATTGTGCGCAATACGGGCATTCATTGTTTATGTTTTATGAAAATATCTATGTAGAGAATATTCGCAGCTATAAGCAGTTAGTTCTAATATGCAAAGCTTCTTAAAAATTTCTTCAAGCATGTCCAACAGCAGTTTTACAAACCTTTATCATATTACTTCAAACTATTCAACTATTATTTACGCAAAAAATTTTAAATGAAATAAAAATATTTGTACTAGATACAAATATAACCAGATTTGTCCAACATTCTTGAAAAAAAAAATTCACATTGTGAGTATCTCTCTAGGAAATTAAAGCATAAAAAACAAAATTATGTTAAGCAAAACCATAAACCCACTCATCACTGTCAGTGTAGAATATATCAGATATTTCAACAAACAGATTATTACATTAACCAGAATATTGAAAAATATATTTTCGAATGATACATGCTACACGGAATTTTTCACAACCTGAAAAAATTCAAAACAGGAACAATACACTACGTTATAGCTAACATAGGACACAAAACATCGGAATGTAGAAATATGAAGTCTTCAGTCTAAATAAAATGTGATGAAAGCAATTTGAAAAACTCAATTTTTTGCTGCAGAAACTCATCAAGTGGCCGAGCCTGATTGCAGAAACCTAAACTGTTGTTTGGACAGTGACGGGACGTCACATTTATACAAATATATTGAAAAATTTGCTGAAGTGAATGAATCCGCTCATGATACTCTCAATCTAACGAACAATGCAACAGAAATACTAGTTAAAGTTCGTTAGGTTGAAAACTAAACATGTTGGGGATTTGTACTACGTTCAGGAACTTTATTCAAATCATGCTGATTTTGTTGATTCTGAATTGAAGTCTGTAAAATCAATAGAAATTATGACGTAGCATCGTCGACTTGGACATTGGAATTTCAAAGATATTCGTGAATCTGTACGTAAAGGTACTCTACATGGTATAAATTGAAAATCTGTGGACAATAATGATCAACTTCAATGCAAAAATTTGCCTAAAGGGGAAGATGACTCGAAAGCCTTTTCTGAATAGATCTGTTAGAAAAACGGAAGCATTGGATATTATTCACACCGAGGTTTGTGGACCAATGAGAGCTGAATCTAACGGGAAAGTCAAGTATTACTTTGAATCCATTGGTGATCAATACAAATGGTGTGAAATACGATTGGTCAAATCAAGAAGTGAGACCATTGAAAAATGAAGGAAATTCTTGCTCTGATGGAAAATCAAAACGGTGGGAAGGTGAAATGCATTCAGGCCGGCAATGGTACCGAGTATACTAACAAATAATTCGATAATCTGTTCACAAAAAATACGGAATTGTTCGTAGATTAACAGCTCCGTTTTCAGCCTTCGAGATAATACTACTTTTTAACCGTACGGCGCACGAAGAAAAGTCAAAGAACCATTTTCATGAGATAATAAATATATTATAAATATAATATTTCTTAAAAAAAAACAGTGGTATCTCATTATTTTGATTACAATATTGCAGAGAAAATTAACAGTCAAGTCACTGAGAATTATGAGCCATGAGAATCTAAATTCGATTATGAAACACCCTGTATAAATATATATATATATATATATATATATATATATATATATATATGTATATATATATATACATATATGCATATATATATATATATATAATATATATATATATATATATATATATATATATATATATATATATATATATATATATATATATATATATTATATATATATATATATAATATATATATATATATATATATATATATATATATATATATATATATGGTGGAGCACCAGGAACTGCATCGATCGATATCTCAGGAACTAAATTTGGGAAAAATTCCAAATTGTGGGATTATATTAGATGTGTCAGGGCCTACTCAGTTAAAATGTTTTCATCTATTGGGCATTTCCAGTTATACCGGAAATAGACCCTAAGTCGCTTATTTTAAATAGGATACCCTATATATTATTAAATTTTTGAATTTTACTCAAGATTCTAGGCATATTTTATGCATTATGTCCTATACCTAAGTCTGAGCGTTTTTGCCATATTTAAATTTTTATGTCAAAAATGCCGATTGCAAGCCATAATATAATTATCAATCGTTCTTATAAGGATGCCCTTATTACTTACTTTGGGGTGGATGGTTTGTTGAAAAAGACTTGATTCAATAGATTTTGTAAAATATTTGGATAACTCATCATAACTGTTCAAAAAATAAGATCTGAAATGAGATTGAGAATACTGATAAACATCCATTTTTTGAAATGGAAACCACCCATTTTTCTAATTTTGTAGTAGTAAGCATCAAAATTTAAAGTAATTTTGTAAAAGGTTATCTATTCCTAAAAGTATTAGTTTTCGAAATATTGCCAATGTTATACTTTTATATGGCGATTTTGCATTCAATCAACAATAAACAATTAGATCTAGGATAGCCACGATCGTATTTGACATTTCAAATCATCGTAATGGCACCCCAGTTATATTATACAAACGAAAATTATTAAAACTTATTTATTATTCATGGACAATGTGATACATGTGTGACACGATATCCTCAATAACAGAAACAACACCAAATACTAGGTATAAGACGAATTATAGAAAACTTGCAGAATTTTGAACCCCCAAGGAAAATGAATAAACCAGTTATTAACAATGAAAATATTGATATCGTAAACTGGAAATAGGAATGTTAATAAAATTATTCAAATGAATGTTCGAATTGGTGTCTTTGAACTTGAAATTTTGCGCATCTAAGACGCAATTGTTCATGTGCGGCTCTTCTTATTGACTGGTGCCCTAGGTCTACAAATGCTGTACTTACTCGCCTCATGCAGTATTTCATGGTGGTCACTGCGTTGTTATACAAGTTATTTTTCATTGTTCCCCATAAATAAAAATCGAGTACTGATAGGTCTGGGGAGCGAGGTGGCCAAAAATTTGGTCCATTGTTGACTATCCATTTATCATAAAATGAGTTTTCCAGATAATTATTGACTAAATGGGCATTATGTGGAGATGCCCCCCATAATTTTGTTCTTGAAATAACTTTATCACATTGTTCATAAATCATAAATAACTTTAATTAATCTTCATTTTTTTAATTTAACCAGGGTGCCATTACGATGATTTGAAATGTTAAATACGATCATGGCTATCCTAGATCTAATAGTTTGTTGTTGATTAAATGTATAATCGCCATATAAAAATATAAAATTGGCAATATTTCGAAAACTAAAAATTTTAAGTATAGATAACCTTTTACAAAATTACCTCAAATTTTGATGCTCAATACTACAAAATTAGAAAAATGCCCCCCATTTTTCTAATATTCCATTTGAAAAAATTGATTCTTGTCAGTTTTCTCAATCTCATTTTAGATATTATTTTTTCAATATGATTAGTTATTCAAATATTTTACAAAATCTATTAAACCAAGTCGTTTCCAACAAGGCATCCACCCCAAAGTAAGTAATAAGGGCTTCCTTATGGGAACAATTGATAATTACATTAGGACTTGCAATCGTCATTTTCGACATTAAAACTTAAATATGTCAAAAACACTTAGACTTAGGTATATGACATGATTCACAAAATCTGGCTAGAATTTCAAGTAGAATTCAATAATGTAATAATATATAGGGTTCAAAATAAGCGACTTAGGGTCTTTTTCCGGTATAACCGAAAATGCCCAATGAATGAAAATATTTTACCTGAATAGGCCCTAAGACATCTAGACCGTTTTCAAAAATTTCAAATTTATCCTACATTCAGTTTCTCAGATATAGATCGATGCAGTTCCTGGTGGTCCACACTATATATATATATATATATATATATATATATATATATATATATATATATATATATATATATATATATATATATATATATCGATTTTGACCGATCAAGATAAATAGAATCCATAGAAAACTACAGGGTCCGTACCATAAGAGAAGCTCTAGAAATAGAGAAATCAGGACACCTAAACAAACGAGACGATGCTCTAAATATTCCACTGACTTGGAAAATAATTTTAAAAAAAACACGAAAACGCATAAAACAACACAAGACGTAAAAACAAACATCGAGGAAGAAACTCAAGAAGTGAGTGGGCGGAGCCTATGCAGCGAACCGGCCAATCAGGAAACGAGATCAGCCAATGCCAATAAAACCCAGACACAAGCAGAGGCGAACAGTAGTTGATGTCGAGTCACCAGACGTACAGCAGCACTTGAAAATGCCAAATGAGATTTTGGCGAAACGTCGTGAAACAAACGGTGCTTCTCAGCGCCAACAAAACTTCCGAAATCGGATTGAACCCCGGAATCTTTCTCTGATTCATATATATATATATATATATATATATATATATATATATATATATATATATATATATATATATAAAGGAAAATCTTAAAAATCCTTGAGATACACAGATATTTTCATGAAACGGACAATCTAGCAGACATATCAACCGACCTAATTACATATTATAACGACAATAACTTGATAACAAAAGATTCTTCAGAATTTACACTTATCAGTGAAAACGAATTGATGAAAATTATGAACAGTATTCAATCTACTGCAATTAGCGAAGATGTTTTATCAATTAAAGATACTAAGACCTCACTACCTTCTTTCATAAAATCTATTATAAATATTAGGACTTCATGTATTTTACAAGAACTATCCCATCAATCTGGAAAAAGAGCAATTATAAAGTCAGGTAAAACTACAAACCCTAAAGATTACAAGGATCTTAGGCTAATCAGTGTGTTGCCGGCCATGTCGAAATTATTTGAATAATATGTAGAGTCAGGTAATTAGTTTTTGGATAAACATAAAATAATCCCAGACTGTCAGTCGGGTTTTAGAAAAGGCTATAGCACAAGTACTGCTTTAGTGAATCTTGTCAACAATAGGAGGGAAAACGAATACAATCACTCATGATGAGTTACTGGCAAAGTTGAGCTATTTTGATCTCTGTGCATCTAACCAGGGAACTTTTTAGTGGTCGTTTTAGTTGTGTTTCTGTAGAGGACAGACAACGCAGAAACATAATATTCAGATTCGAAAGTTGTAAGAACAGGTGTACCACAGGGTTCGGTGTTTTCTACATTAGTTTTTTCGATTTATGTGGCAGATAAAAAATTTGGTGAGAAACTGAATTACGTCAATACGCAGACGTCAGTGAACTGAGTATACCCTCAAATAAACAAAACATGCAAGTAGTACAAGAAAAACTAAATTCTGACCTACAGAATATGAACGAATTTTCAAGTAACCATAATTTAAAAGTAATTTCCTAATTTTTAGCAAATACGTTAAATGAATAGTTTATGGAAAATGATATAAAAATTCATACTGACAATATACCAATCGCCATAGTTCAGAAGGTCAAACACCTCGGTATCACCTTTGACAGTTCGCTTTCTCTTGAACATCATATTAAACAGAAGATAATTGCAGCATATTTGAGATTGAAAAATAAATCCAAAGTAAAAAAATTGCACCATATCAAATATTCTATTCATGCCAGAGTTTGACTTCATTTGACTATGCTGATATTTTTACGGTGATGCTCCGTCCTTTCCGATGAGTAAGTCCATCCAGGACGGTTGCATGAGAATTAATTTCTGATACTATTCCTAAATTATATAACGCTATCATTAAAATTTTAAACGTGACCAACAGAAGGATATTTCATATGTATAAGTTCATTTACAGATTGTAGAAAAATAGTAAACCGAAGTACTTAAAAACCAAATTTTTATCTTTAACACGACCTCAAAGAACATTCCTTTGGCGGACTAGATGATCACCTGTTCCCCTGGATATTTGCCTTACTTTCATGTAGCAAAATAAATATATTGATGATTGATTTGATTCGACTACCAAATTTCATATACCTACCTAAAATTCTCAAAATCAGTTCGAGTAAGAAAATTTAAAAATTGAAAATAATTAAATAACTTTCACACAGAACTCTGTTCCAACATCGAGTATTGCCGAAGTTACTATTAATCACAATATTTGTATGTGCACGCCTTGAATCATCTTTGATGGTACACATTCAGCCAGCTACATTGGATAGTTTTTTGATAATTTTCCAACGTTCAAACACGTTTACAGTTCACAGATTGATATTTTTTTTATATTTAAAAAATATACCATCAGCGAGAAAAACTTTAACTCTGCTATAAATATCAAATGCGGTCCTTAAAATTTCAGCCAACTGAAATGATTTCAACTTAGTAGAGCATTAAATTAATTCGTTCCGAAGTTGTGTTCGAGGCAAATCTCAAGATTGCTTTTGCGATTTTGGAGGAAACATGTTCGCTCATTTTATTGATCTAATTTACGCCATCATAAGATTCAACATGATGGGAAATATGGGAAAACAGTCGTCTTTCCACAAGTTAAGGGGTCTCCTTGATGTTTCACTCGAAAGAAAATATAATTTGAATTAAGTGGAATTTAAATGAACAAAATTATTTAAGATGATTACTTTATCTATCAGCTGTGATTTATATTTACTGAAAGTGAAATTTTTCCAAACGGAAGCTTATACCTGAATCATGTGACAAATATTTGAAAAATTTATCTTATCTATATATGTATATATATATAAATATATATATATATATAAATATATATATATATATATATATATATATATATATATATATATATATGTATATATATATATATATACATATTATATATATATATATATATATATATATATATATATATATATATATATATATATATATATATATATATATATACACACATATATATATATATATACATATATATATATATATATATATATATATATATATATATATATATATATATATATATATATATATATATATAAATATATATATATATATATATATATAGATATATATATATATATATATATATATGTATATATATATATATATATATATGTATATGTATATATATATATATATATTTGAATTGTTGTTGCCTGTGAACTATTTTGAACTTTTTGATAATTATTAGCAATATCAGGCTTGGTGATTCTCAAAAAAACTCGATATTTTAGAAAGTTGACATTTCGCCACGACATTCGTGGCTTTTTCAAAACTTTTGAAATATTGAAATTTCTTTGACATTTATTGATTTGAAAAAATTTGAATACTTAAAAAAGACTACTATGCTTCATAAAAAATTTTTTGGCTATGGCCGTTCTCTGTTTTTTAAAAAACAGAGAACGGCCACAGCCAAAAAAATTTTGATGAAACATAGTACTCTTTTATAATATATATATATATATATATATATATATATATATATATATATATATATATATATATATATATATATACGGTGTCCCAAGTTCGAGTGCCTATTAGACGTTTCTGGAGAACTGGACATATTTGAAATCTGAAAAGTGAGATTATGATATTGCTCGAGATTCTCCACAGAGCCAAAATATTTTCGGAGCTCAAGCACTTCCGGTTATACAGGGAGTGAAAATAAATTTCATAAAAAATTTTTTTTTCAAGTTTTTCGTTCTTGATATGATCAAGAATTCAATTATGCTCACCTTTCTGTTGACATCATTGCATTTGTTCGAATAGTTTTCGAAAACACCCAAAAACGTCAAATATGTGTAGTCAGTATTATGTTCATTATTCTTATTTCCAACATCCTAAGCGTGAACCGTTTTTACAACATCGAAGAGGAAGAATGTGGAAAGGTCATGCATCTCATTAATTTTGGTAATATCTTCACAGGGTGTTTCAAATTTTGTGTCGAAAATTGTGATCAAAAATTGGCCATAACTTCTGTTTTTCGAATTAGAACCCTATTTCTTTATGATTGCGTTGGATTCTGCGAAGAAAAATAATGATAGTTTTTCAACATGATTGTGCTCCTAAATTCAATAATTTCTGAGTTATTTGAGATTTTCCGTATTTATGATGTACATAGAGTCAAATTCACAATTTTCAACACAAAATTTGAAACACCCTGTGATGATATTTCCTAAACTAATGAGATGCATGACCTTTCCACATTCTTCCTCTTCGATGTTGTGGAAACGGTTTACGCTTATGATGTTGGAAATAAGAATTGTGAACATAATACTGACGACACATATTTTATTTTCTTGGGTTTTTTTTCCGTTATTTCGAAAACTATTCGAACAAATGCAATGGTGTCAACAGAAAGGTACGCAAAATTAAATACTTGATCATATCAGGAACGAAAAACTTGAAAAAAAACTTTTTATGAAATTTATTTTCACTCCCTGTATAATTGGAAGTGCTTGAGTTCCGAAAATATTATAGCACTGTAGAGAATCTCGAGCAATATCATAATCTCAATTTTCAGATTTCAAATATGTCCAGTTCTCCAGAAACGTCTAATAGGCACTCGAACTTGGGACACCCTGTATATATATATATATATATATATATATATATATATATATATATATATATATATATATATATATATATATATATCAGTCGATGTCCCTTAACATTCATATAGTAATAGTACGAGTGTGGTCTAAAGTAGATATATATATATATATATATATATATATATATATATATATATATATATATATATATATATATATATATATATAAATATATATATATATATATATATATATATAAATGAATCCCTGTTTCCCTTGGCCACGCCATCACGCGTGATCAGCTGAACCGATTTCACTAATTCTTTTTTATTGTGTTTGCTATTGTCCGGAGAAGGTTCTTATGAAAAAAAATTAAGAAAACTTATTAATACTTAACCACCATATAAAATTATTCTCAATCTTACCTTAGCGCTTTGGATAATATGAACTATTTCAATGTAACTCTATGTTAATGACGTTCGACATAGAATTAACAGAATATATAGATATATAGATATATAGATATATATATATATATATATATATATATATATATATATATATATATATATATATATATATATATATATATATATATATATATATATATATATATATATTTATATATATAGATAAATATATATATATATATATATATATATATAAATATATAGATATACATATAAATATATATATATATATATATATATATATATATATATTGTATATATTAGATATTATTGAGACAGGACAAGTCTGTCAGGTCAACTAGTAAATATAAATTTTTCGGTTTAAAAGACAATTGTATTTTCGAAAATATACAAGATTGATCGTTGAATATGGTTCATACTGATTTGTATATAGATATATAGATATATAGATATATATATATATATATATATAATATATATATATATAGATATATTTATTTATCTATATATATATAGATATACATATAAATATATATATATATATTTATATATATATATTATATATATATATAAATATATATATATAAAAATAAATATATATATATATATATATATATATATATATATATATATATATATATGTATATATAGATATTATTGAGACAGGACAAGTCTGTCAGGTCAACTAGTAAATATAAATTTTTCGGTTTAAAAGACAATTGTATTTTCGAAATATACAAGATTGATCGTTGAATATGGTTCATACTGATTTGTATCACATTCTGTAGTATAAGTAGAAAGATATCACAAAATATATTTTTGATGTATTTCAAGAAAATATACTCCAAAAATCCCTCAAGTTACTTAGCGAGTTTCACGAATAATAAGGTATTCTGCTTTTGCTAACTTAAGTAATATACAATTGTATTATATAATAAGTTGATTATCTTATTTTATCAAAATTATCCAAACGTTCCAGACCAGTTTAGGTTATATTGAAAGATTATAACAATTTTTATATATTTTCATTATGCAGCAATTAAATCCCCTAATTGACTACAGTATATTTTATTTGATATACATTTGTGTGAATGAAATTATGTACGCCGGTGTAGGTAAAAATCAAATTAAATTATTTAATGTTAGAATATCAATAACTCATATGAAAGGACAAAACTCCTTATGTATTTTCATTCATTTAAAAAAAAATTTATATATACTTATAGCCTTATATTAAAATTTCCACTTCACGATATATTCTCAATTGAAAACTGAATGAAAATACGTAATTTCCAAGGATTCAAAGTCCGTAAAGGGTCGTTAAATTCAAGATATATGAGTTCCTCGGATCATTTGTCCATTTTGAAGAATATTCATATTTGTTGATCTCTCATGTTTCCCGGAGAATTATTTTCAATAAAGGAATGAAATATTTCAATTTTCATGTCGAAAGAGTAACTCTCTTCTAATAAATGGTTAACATAAGTTGAATTATTTTCAAAATTCTGAAACCCCTGATTCATCGAACTAATTGATTTTGAAAATTATATTTTCTCTGAAACATTTGAATTCTCTTAGACTACGTGTAGAAGTTGAACTGAAACATTTTCTCATTGATTGGTACTTTTTTTTTGGTTTGTCTTTATCATATCAATGATACTAGGTAGATGGTAACTGTTGTGTATTGTGTCAGAACTTAAACTCTTCTCTGTCAACACGAAATATCTGTTTTTTAAAACATGTTCCACATATGATTAAATACTAGTGGTAGTCGAGTAGTCGAAATTCGACCGTTGTTCATTGAATTTTTACGTTTCATTTTTTTTGACAAAAAGTATACCTCTTTAGGGATTATGCAATTATTCAATTTTATTATATATATATATATATATATATATATATATATATATATATATATATATATATATATATATATATATATATATATATATGTATATATACAGGGTGTCCCGAAATTATACGTCAATATAGCGACCACATATTCTACTTCCAAGAATAGGGATAAAAGATTATATAAACTAGGGTCCACGACTTCTTCGTTTTTAAGATACAGGGTGTTAAAGGTGAAGACCTGTTGGTGACTTTTTGTGAATATTTTCGAAACCTGCGAAGGTAATTGGATAAAATTTGGTACAGTTACGAAACTTTTCACGCTCTATTTAATGTACTTAAAGTTAGTATTGCAATATTCTCAGGACTGCGTAGTGCAGGGGGGTATTGGCAAAAATTGTCCCTAAATTAGACTTCAATATTCTAACCACGTATTCTACATCCAAAAATAAATATAAAAGTTCATATAAACTAGAGTCCACAACTTCTTCGTTTTAAAGGTGAAGTCCCGATAACGGTTTTTCATGAATATCATATTTGATATCACTATTCTAGTCTAATTTGAAGTGTGGTGCTGCATTTTCTCAAACAAGGTCGGCAATTCTTGGTGTTATCTTTGAAAGTGCCCAACCAATATAGTCCCTCTATATTAGAATTTGTCAAATATGAAATTTGTCATTTTAAAGCCCAAAATTTGTAGGCTCCCCCACTTCCCAATGCCCTTCCCTCCAGTTTGGGAACCACAGAACTGAACATTAAGAAACAATTATTTGGGGTTTACTTATTCTACATTAAGATAAGATGCTCGAAAAAGTTACCCTGCCCATGATGGCATATTTGGGTAATCGCATGTGAAGCTTGCGAAACTTCAAAATGGGTTTGACTCATTTGATTCCTTGGCACACGTATTCTTTCACACAACTCCTCCTCGTTGTTTACTTCGGTTGCGTATACTATATCTTTTATACGGCCCCAAATCTAGTAGTCTAGTGGATTTAAATCCGGCGATCCGGGTGCCCACGGAATAAGAACACCTCTTCTAATCCATTTATAAGGAAATTACTCGTCTAGCCAATTGTTAATATTCACACCATACTGAGCTGGCTCACCGTCGTGCTCTGCCATTGCATATACCACGTACAAAGTGGATATCTGATAATTCTCTATTTGAAAACCTCTGCATTATTACTGAATAGCTTTTTTTCCGACAACAAGCAGCACAATTAAAAACTGGGCGATTCATAATTGACAGCTTATTTTTCTTTACCTAGCAAATCGAAAAACGTCATTTGTTTCCAGGTCTGCTGCTTATTTTCTCTTCGATTTGCACATTGAAAAGCAAAAAATCAATTCGTAAAGAAATATTCAATTGCATTTTTCTCGAAAATGGTGCTTCCTAGCGAAGTATGAGAAGATTACCTTATTTGTACAAAAAGCTTCATATTTTCAAACTTTGAAGTCAAAATTATTTAAAATTAACCAGCAAAAAATTTGTGCCAAATTTTTCGCCAATACCCCCCTGCACTACGCACTCCTGTAAATATTACAATACTAACTTTCAGTACATTAAATAGAGCGTAAAAAGTTTCGTAACTGTACCAAATTTCATCCAATAACTTCTAAAGGTTTCGAAAATATTCACAAAAAACCACCATCAGGACTTCACCTTTAACACCCTTTATCTTAAAAACGAAGAAGTTAGGGACCCTAGTTTATCTGAACTTTTATCTCTATTTTTTGAAGTAGAATACGTGGTTGAAATATTGACGTCTAATTTTGGGACACCCTGTATATATATATATATATATATATATATATATATATATATTATATATATATTTATACATAAAATATGTATATTATTATATATATATATATATATTTTAATATATATAATATATATATATATATATATATATATATATATAATTTATATATATATATATATATATATATATATATATATATATATAAATATATATATATATATATATATATATATATATATATATATATATATATATTTATATAAATTTCGATAAGGTACTTAACTTCATTAATCAGATTACATATTGGATTGATTTGTCATATACTTTCGAATATAAATGATTGTCATTTTTTTATTCAATTTTTTGCGACTGCAGTTTAGTAGTTCTACTACACTTTCAAGCGAATGAACATTTTTGCATTTTATCGTGTTAGTAATATTAGGAAGGTAGGTATACAAAGAAATGGGAGAGAAAGATTATTATTACTGGAAATTTTGAATTTTAACCTATGTAAATGAAGGTCTTGCTAGCAACATAAAATTCTTCTAGAAGACATCAAATAAGTTATTTTTATCATATTTAACCAATTTGTAAGGCCAATACTTGGTGAAAATCCATCACAATAATGTGAATAAAACTTCGGTTTTTGATTTTCAAGATGAGTAAATCAAACTCAGTTTGAATTATTCGTCTGATGAAGCCACTTTGTTTGGCGAAACAATGATTATGTTCAACAAAATATAGTGAAAATCAAAAAGCAAAGTTTTATTCACGTTATGTATTATAATTATATATTTCTATGGATTCTGAACTACTTATAGTTTCTTACGTTTCGGAGTTGTGTGTAAAATTTTGATATTATTCATGTCTGGAAATGTGTGACCTGAGTCTAGGACGTGTTGCACAAAATTTGAATTTTCCTTATTTAATCTAAAAGGATGTTGATATTCTTTATATGTAGTAGCATAATGTCTGCCTGTTTATTGTATATAACAGCTCTTACACTCATTAAAACTAAGCTTCTAAACTTCGGATATTTTAGTAGGTATAGTTTTATCTTTAACATTAAAACACAATTGAGAAATTTTTTGTGAACATTTGAATGTTACTTTCATATTATTTTTGGAGAGTGAGTTACCGATTTCGTTGAAAATCGAACTAAAATAAGTTGATAATGTGTATGTTTGTTTTGGTAATTTGATGAGTGTGGGTATATTTAGTTTAGTATTATTTGCCTTT
Source organism: Cynegetis impunctata (assembly GCA_030704885.1). Classification (NCBI taxonomy): domain Eukaryota; kingdom Metazoa; phylum Arthropoda; class Insecta; order Coleoptera; family Coccinellidae; genus Cynegetis; species Cynegetis impunctata. The sequence continues at coordinate 123,452 of JARQZK010000117.1, forward strand.
GTTCTTTATTTATTAAGGAGTTTAAAGTAGCGTTGTCATAACCATTATACTTGCGCTTTGTTCAATTTTAACGAGTTCTGTATTCCGCTTATATACCTTAAGTGGAAGAGAGAGAAAGAGAGAGAGAGAGAGCTCTATGTATCACTGTTAATTTATGTGAAGTAGGGTTAATGGAATATCTAGGAAATTCCAGAAATAGTACTATCTGTAAAAGTGGGTCATTCAAAAACGAATCTCCTCTGATTTTTCATCAGCTAAATTATTATTTCAAATGATTTTTATGTTAAAATGAAAACTTTTCAAGTTATTCGTGAAAAACGGTTTAAAAACATGTGTTTTTTCAATGAAAACTGAACTGCTTCAATCGTAAATAACTCGAAAAGTATCAACTTCACAGAAAACTTTATTGACTAAAAGTTGCTTAGAATTGGTCAATCCTTCGATATTCGAGACTATTTTGATTTTAAAAAGTTTCATCCTCCTAGAAGGGATTGTTTTTTACCCTAGGGCAAAAGCACGCTTCGACACCTAAATCCTAATTTTGAAGAAAATCGACCTCGATTCTCAAGATTCCACGTGAAAACGGCTGGTAACGTTGCCAGATCGACGAGTAACTTATGCTAACTATGTCATTTTCAGAATAAAAATGATTTTCTGAAAATTTTGACAACAAACAAGTCCGAATAAAAAATTCAATAAAAATTTTTTTCATAACTATCACAGCTAGAGCCCTGAAATTTCTGTTAGAGAATCATGTTAGGTTAGTTTAACATAATAAGCTATGAGAATCAAGGTATTTCATACACAATAGAGTGTTCTTTTGGTAGAACATGAAATTGAAATGTATGCATTAATTTCAAATGGGATAGGTACCTTATATTTTATAGCAGCAGAAGAAGAACAAATTCCTCATTAGAAAAAACATAACTTTTCATAATATGGCAACCGGGCTAACGCAAATAAATGTCACCAGTTTGCCTAACTATAACCTCGGATTGCGGTACATGTACGTCATTAAAAAATGAATCATGCGAAAGTTACAGCAAACGTGATGGTTTATTTCACCAGTTAGTCTATGGTGATGCCATCAAAATCTGATAACGCATTGGCATTTTGAAACTAGATTATGTCTAGAATTACATATATCAAATACACTGGAATAAATCTATATCATTTTATTACATAAAGTGAATAATGAAAATTCTATAATGATTTAAAAATTATCATCAAGTCGGGGTGACTTGACGTTTTCTATATTTCACGGTTTCACAAGTTTACGAAATTCAAATGATTTCGTCATACTTCTTGATAATATTGCAAAAATTCTATTTATATCGCAGATGAAAGCGGATATTGAATTGCCCCATGAAATAAAAGCATTCATTAAAGCTGAGCCATATATCTATCTATTAATTCTTTGTCTAACTTCTATTTTAATTAGGACTTTACGTGTTGACATGTGTGCTGATTAACGATCCTTTTTTCGAATGTTGTCCTTAATTTCTTTTGTGTAATCAATATTCTATTTGTTTGTAAGTACTCCCAATTAATATTATATTTTCGGTGTAGTCTTCGAGCAGAATGCTACTGAAATATTAATTCACTGAAGTATCCTGCTCGCTCCGTGTTGGACATGATTTTTGATATATATATATATATATATATATATATATATATATATATATATATATATATATATATATATCAATATTTATATATATATATATATATATTTATATTATATATATTATATATATATATATATATATATATATATATATATATATATATATATATATATATCTTATAAAAGGTTATATTGGGCACTCGGCAAAAGGAGGCTAGATTTAAATCAAACAACCATTGGTCATGAACATCTATATTTCGGTCCTTAGATTGGGACCTTCATCAGGATGCTAGAAGTCAGAGAACTCAAATAGTAACACAACAGATCAACAAAAACTGCAAGAAGTGGAAAAGCCACACAAAACTACACTTATAAAGTTACTTACATGTGACGAGTTGTGAAAATAGAACGGCGAAAAACGAATGGCTCGAAGGGAGCATCCAAAAATTTAATTAAACACAAACAAAAGCATAATGATGACAAATATAAAAGGAGATATTAAATATCTGGCACATGATAATCAACTAAAATTAACGTCAAAAAAGACCGGCTTCAACATGGCCAAGTCAGGTTATGCAGTGATTGACAACTAATGAAAATGGAACAGTCTTGACAGACCGACCACAGAAAAGCGAGAAAAATGAAATCAGTGGTGACAACAGAATGAAAAAACAACTAAAAATCAAAACATAACAAAATTGTACTTATACTGAGCTAAAATTTAGATCGGCAGAACCCTTATTAATGGAAAGAAGGTAACTGTAGATATTGCTAAGACTTTAGAAGAAGTTACCTTCTTTCCATTAATAAGGGTTCTGCCGATCTAAATTTTAGCTCAGTATAAGTACAATTTTGTTATGTTTTGATTTTTAGTTGTTTTTTCATTCTGTTGTCACCACTGATTTCATTTTTCTCGCTTTTCTGTGGTCGGTCTGTCAAGACTGTTCCATTTTCATTAGTTGTCAATCACTGCATAACCTGACTTGGCCATGTTGAAGCCGGTCTTTTTTGACGTTAATTTTAGTTGATTATCATGTGCCAGATATTTAATATCTCCTTTTATATTTGTCATCATTATGCTTTTGTTTGTGTTTAATTAAATTTTTGGATGCTCCCTTCGAGCCATTCGTTTTTCGCCGTTCTATTTTCACAACTCGTCACATGTAAGTAACTTTATAAGTGTAGTTTTGTGTGGCTTTTCCACTTCTTGCAGTTTTTGTTGATCCGTTGTGTTACTATTTGAGTTCTCTGACTTCTAGCATCCTGATGAAGGTCCCAATCTAAGGACCGAAATATAGATGTTCATGACCAATGGTTGTTTGATTTAAATCTAGCCTCCTTTTGCCGAGTGCCCAATATAACCTTTTATAAGTTAGAAGTTACGGCAATACTCCTTGTATAAATATATATATATATATATATATATATATATATATATATATATATATATATATATATATATATATATATATATATATATATATATATATATATATATATATATATATATATATATATATATATATATATATATATATATATATATATATATTTATATCAAAAATCTTGCACCAACACGGAACGAGTAGGATACTTCAGTAAATTCGTTATCAAAGATTAGTCTTGAGGCAGATCAAAACTATCAAAATTCAGTCAAAATTTTGTAATCTCCTAATTTTGGGGAAGAAGCGACCGCAAAATACTTTCAAACCAGTGGCAGAAGATATATCAATTGATTATAAACAACATAGCTGAAATTCAGCTTTCTATCGATTTTTTTCATGAAGATATCTGAAGACCCCTATTTTCGAAGGTCTTTTGCATCAACGAATACCCCATAAATTTGCGCACCTCCTTAGCTCATGCAGATTGAGTAAGAGTGCTTAAATTTGTTATGTAAATTGAGTTGACGTTACGATGTTAGAGGAAGATACTCAACCGCTATCAGTTAACGCCACCATAAAAAAAAATTTTTGCGTATCTTTATGATCTTATGAGTTCGAGTTGTAGGTATATTCGATAAGTGACCTGTGAACGACTTCATATTTCAATTTTATATCCACAAATGAACGACTTGTGATTCCACATCCTGAAACATAAGCTTAGCTTAATTTTTTCCAATTTAATTCACAGATTTCCTGGCCTTCAAAAGTTTCTGGAAACTTACACTGCAACGGCATCAGTGTAAGTTTCGGCATCGGCGCATCGATAGATCGGAAAACATTCTTCGAATGGACAGTATTATATTAAGTTTCATCAGATATCTTCAATAAACAGTAGAGGTAGGTACTGATAACCCGTTTCTACCTATTTAGTCTAAAAATGTTTTCGAAGGGAAAAATTAATATCCTTATAACTGCGGCATCATGTGAAAGAAACTTAAAACTGGTATACAGAATCCGTTATCGAAATGTTCTATATTTTTTCTGTCCTATCTAAGCAGCACGTGCCAAATAAGGTATGCATAGCGTTTTATCGGTATGTAGTGTATCAAAATAATTCTTCCAGTTACAGAGACTGATTATTAACGAATAGTTTCATTGTTTATATGATAAATCATTATTTTTTGGAGCTCCTCTGGAAAATTCTAACAAATAGACTTCTATAAAAAATTGCAGTATATGCACGTAAATGCTCAAAAGTTCAATATCAACTCTTCCACAAATATAAGAAAAAAATTCAAATGATTTACATACTTCTTCATAAATGGAGGAATAAATTGATAATCGAATAATTTCATTATATAGTTGCTATTCCACTGATTGATTATCAAAATAAATTACATGTAATCCCAGGTATAATAAAAATCACTCATGAATAGTAGTGATTTCAACGAAAATTTAAGAGAAAACTATTTTTTATTTCATATGGAAGAGCATGAAATTATGCAAGGCTTTTTGAAGTTTCATTTCCTTTGCACTAATTTATTGATATCTCATTTCAGATTTCACATCAAAAATTGCACAAGAGTATTTTTTTTTATTTCTGGAGCCAGTGAACTAAATTTGTATGTAATTCAACCTAGGTAAGTACCTACGCCTAGTTTGTGATAGACTTAGCTCATGTAACAAGATATCCACTGCTAGATTGAACTATTGGCTACTTTACTGAGCTAATATATCCTGTTGGATATATTTATATCCTTCCAGATCTTGCTGCGGGTAAAAAAAAGATATTTATGAGAACCACATAGTAGTTCTCCATGCTAATGGATATATAGAGGTGATAAGAAAGCTTTTCACTGTTAATAAAATGGAATCTGATGTATTAACTGAAGACTGAAGAATTGAGGTACAGAAAATTTTGAAATTCTAACATTTGAAGTAAATATTCATCATAGAAGCTGAAAGTGAGACATCAATCCTCCAATCATTTTGCAAAAATGAATAAGGCCTTATGAATGGTAGTACACATTACACACTTTTGTTGGAAGAATTTGAGTTATTGTGACCAGTGGCGGAGATAGCTTTTTGCGATGGGGGGATATGACTTATTGCAAAATTTCATAAGTTTTTCACTAAAATTCTATTTTTGTTGATAAGAATAATCTTTCATGTAGGTAGTACAAAATAAGCAGAAAAGTTAAATTAAATTGCGAAAAAATTCAAATTATTTGAATTGGAAAAAATTTATTAAAAATCAGTGAAAAATTGAATTATATTTAATTGGATATATATATATATATATATATATATATATATATATATATATATATATATATATATATATATATATAAATATATATCATTGAAAATATTCTTGGGAAAATCAGAGCAGAAAATCTAGTTTTCGGCGTTTTTTGACAATCCATTTATTACTTCGTCAGCTGTGGTTTCATTGACACGATGAATTGCCAGAGCAGCCAAACCTTTCAATAACAAAAAATTGGACGAACATTAGTTTTTAATTTGCAATGAATTTTATATATTTAAAAGGGTCATTACAAGTCCATTTCTTTTATCGTGCTCCTTTGAATCTTTTTTATTAACTTCAAACGTCGATACCGGCAACGTAGCTAATATTCTGAGCAACATGATATTCGAAAAAAAAAATTCTAGGCAATCATCCAGCTCTCTTATTGAATTTTTAGGCTTCAAATCGCCTCTATGAATTAAATATTTCTTCCACACTTTCAAGAACAACAGGTGTGGCAGTAAGACATTTTTGATTAAACTAGTCAGTTTTGATGAATTTATCAGTTGCTTTGTCAATTTCGTATAAATCATGCTTGAAAAACACCGAAAATCTTTCTAATGCATTTGGTCTATCCAACAAGTGCTTTTTTGTTCAACTTTTTTTGCAAGTCTCGGAAAAATATGAGCAAAAGATATCACTCGATTCGGAGTGGCATGTAGATGTTTTTTGAGGAAAATAAAAATTCGCTCGCGAAAATTTAGAAAGTTATAAGCATATTCCTGAAAAAAAGGGGTTTGATTTTTTGCCAATATGTCGAAAATTAATTGAGATTTTTGAAATCTGAAGAAAGATTCGGAGAGAAGAGGAAATTTTTCAAAAAAAAGACTCAACATGCGGAACTGTATGGTCAATATTTTCTCAGAGAGGTAAAAATACGGCTGAAAACGGGTTATTTGATTTGGGCAAGTCACGAGCATTAAGGACACTTCAACAATAAACATTATTCAACCATAAGAAATATGAAAATTAAGGAATGAAAAAATTCAGACAGTATCCGTGAAGGAGCAGTAATCTGGTGATAATAGCGATCTTTCAAATAGTTTGATTAACAATTTTTCAGTACTTGAACATGAAAATTGTGAGTTTGACAACTGTTCACTATAGATCTGAGATTCATTCTTGGAGCTATTATTATGAGGTTTCAGAGTAAATCCCAGTTGAGAAAATATGACAATTTCAATTTTTCAGTTGTTTATTAACAATTTACGTAGTTTTGCAACATCAAAATGAAATTATCTTTATAATTTTAATGATCCGTTTTTTATTATCGGAAGCTACAAGGAAATGGTTTTTTTCAATATTCATCTCCTATTGTTTGAAAAATTGGTATAAGCAAATACGTTTTTTATAAGAGAATTAAGAAAAAAAAGTTATGTTCAATTAAAGTGTTAATTTTTGAAACTGAGTAAATTGTTACTAAAAAACTAAAAAATTAAATTTTTAAATGTTTTTTAACGGGGATCTATTTTGCAGTCTTTCGAAACTAGCTCCAAGAAAGAAAAAAATATCAGATCTATAGTTTAACAGTTATCCACTTGCAATGTTCTTGTTCAAGCAGCAAAAAACTATTGCATAACTGATTGAAAAATCGCGATGAAAATGGTTTGTGGCTGGATTATTGTTCATTTAGCTATCCAGTAAAAACCTGAAATTTTTCATTTCTTAATTTAATATGTAATATACTTAGTTTGATAATATTTATTGTTAAAGTGCCCGAAATGGGCGTTACTTTCACAAGCCAGGTTACCTGTTTTCGACCGTATATTTACCTCTCTGAGAAAATTATAAATATTAATCCTACAGTTCCGGGAAACTTTCTTTCAGAAAAAATCCTCCTATATCTTCATTTAGATATAAAAAAATATCAATTAGTTTTTGAGATAATTTTTTCATTCAGTAAATGGATTATAACTTTTACAATTTTCAAAAACTATCTACATGCTCTTCCAAATCAAATGGCACCTTGTTCATATTCTTCCGAGAAGTTGAACAAAAAAAGCACTTGTTGACGAGACTATATTCTCATGATTAGTAAATCTTTCTCCAAGATCCATGATGTATAAGTCCAGAAATAGAAAAAAAAAAGGAAACACACGTGTTTCATTCCTCCCTGAAGTATGTGTCAGGGAGGCGGGCAGCTTGAGTTTGGGATTAACTCCTTCAGCCAGATCAGAGGATACTCTTGTATGTACAAGTGCATTGAGGATAGGTGAGACGGGATATTTATGGAACATAGGAAGTGGGGATAGGGTTCAGAGGATTAATACTGGCCCAGCATTCGCCTTGTAAGTTTGCAAGCAGTGACTTACATTACCATGAAGAAACCTCTGAAAAAAACTCATGGCAGACCAGTCGGCCCCGGGGTTTGAACCCGAGACCTCCCAAATACTAGCCAACGTACCTAAGTACTGGACTAACTAGCTTGGTCCAGAAATGGATTTAACGCCATCACAAGAAAACTTTTACTAACTCGACAAGTTTTATTAACTTCAAAATATCATGGAGTAATTAAATTGACAATCAAAGCCGAAAGTTAGTCATATTTTGATACCCACTCTACCTCAAAAAATATTCGAGATATTAAATATTGATTGAAAATCTTCTTAAAGCAGAAGTCACGCTCCTCGAATGTAAACAGGAACTTAATCGGTCACTAGAGCCAAAAAACGTATGTGAAATGGAAAATTTTATTTACGGAGGAAGAAGTCAACCAAAACCTCCTCGCACTTCTTCTCTTTCAAAATTTTATACTACCTATACTTTTGAACGAAACTGCTCGTGCTTTAGATATAATACTAACTATACTATTAAACAAAAGCTCGAGCAGTTTTGTTTGATAGTAAGTAAGTACAGAATACAATTTAGAAAGAGAAGATTTTGGTTGACTTCTTTCCTTCGAAATAAAAATTTTCCATTAGAGCTATTTGAACTTTTTTGAACACGTTTTTTGCTCATAGTGAGCGACTAAACTATTAATTAAACATTGAATAAAATATGCTCAAAACTACTTGTTACTTTACCCAAAATTAGAAAAACGATTCAATTTCTTGATTAACTATTATGTTAAGATTATGAATAGAATTTTACTTTGCATGTGCTCAATCTGTCCATAATTATAGCTAGCGACCATTTCGTGGCTTCTGATTGGTCGGCCTGTTCGAAGCGCAAAAAATAATACAATACTCAATTGCACAACCGTCTCGAAAACATATCTAAATGATTTTTATATAATTGCACATACATAATATCAAAAGAGGTGTTAGTGCTTAGTAAATTTCATGTATACTTAAATACGTAGATACGAAGACTTTTATTCAATTCTACTATAATTTTTGTTGGCCCATGGGGGGGGGATTTGATCCCCTTGATCCCCCCCTATCTACTCCACTGATTGTGACTAACATTTATTGTGCATATTATTGTCACTAACATTTCACATATTTTTGTTTGTTTGTGTAATTCACTAAATATTTTCGTGAATATCTCTAAAATGTCTGAGCACTTTTCTTCCCTATTTCAGAAATTTTATCTTATTATAGTTGCGTTCAAGCAAATCATGACTTATATTTTCACAGTTATTGAGTCGTATGATGTCATATCTAGTAGGTAGGTACGCATAACCAAACAAAACAAAGAATGAATTAGAAAAGAACACATATTTTACCTGTGAAACTCCACTTGCTACAGTAACACAATACATTTGAGTAAAAAGAAGCACACGTCCTT
>JARQZK010000117.1:140000-152500 GCA_030704885.1 Cynegetis impunctata
CTATTAGACGTTTCTGGAGAAAGGAAGATACGATCATTCTGAAATTTTGGTTTCTTGGATAATCAGTTCCGTTGTATCGATCTAAAATATTTTCAGCGCTGCGGTGTTGCCGCTAATATTGAAAAGTAGCAACAACTTTGATATTTCGAATGGAACATCCTGTATATCATTGCATTTCTCGCTTTTCTATTGCTTCCCAATTATTTTCGTATAATACTTCCCTATACCTATCTCCACTGGTTTTCGAGATATTCATCGATTTCCTTATTTTTTGTGCGAAACATAGCTTCAATCAAATGTTCATTACTGGGGGTATTAGGTTCGTAGAAAGTTGAAATTTTGGACGTAGTTTGACAATATTCTGTTTATCAGTTGTGTCTAAGGAAATTCGTTTTTCGTTATACAGGGTCGTTCAAAATTTCTGATTTCACCGATAGGTACAAAAATGGTGAAAATGCATTTTTTCAAATGGAACACCCTATATATTATTAAATATAATGAAAGGCAACTAAAGGTCCTTTCAAATGATGTACCATGTTCCTATACCTAAATAGTAAGGTTTCTGAAATAAAAGCAAGTTTCTATAAACATTGGAAAATATGACCTATTTCGATTCGTTATACTGGAAATTGAAGATGATATGTAGAGTGCCGTGATCAGAAGAGACCGAAACAAACTTTCAGTTTGACAAGCAGTGATTTTAATGGTGTATCTGACAAAGACAGTATTAAAAATGGATGATAATGCATATTCAAATGCAGATATTTTAAATTTGTTTTATATTCACGGTGAGTGCCAAAGAATTGTTTCAAGAACATATAGGAAATTCAATCAACTTTATCCAAATTTACCGGAAATGAATAGAAAAAAATTCAGAAGAATTGAACGGAATTATGCTGTGCTTGGGAATATTGGAGCACCAATAAACCAAATTAAACCGATAGCTGAAGATGAAATAAATGAAATCAACGTCTTGGGGTATTTCCACGCCTACCCCCATGTATCCATAAGAAAATCCGTTGTGGATTCAGGTATAGCTTACACTTCGACAAGAAGAATTTTAAAAAATCATAAAATGCATGATTATAAATTCATCAAAGCTCATGTCCTACATAGAGATGATCCTCCAAAACGTGTAGAGTTTTGTGAATGGATTTTAACATGGACTTATAAAGATCCAAATTTCCTCCAGAAAATTATATGGACGGATGAATCTAAATTTTCGAGAGAGGGAATATTCAATCATAAAAACAATCATTTTTGGGCTGCAGAAAATCCCCATTTTATGAAAGAAAGGGTATTTCAAGATAAATTCAGCTTAAATGTGTTTTGTTTACTTATGAATGATAAATCATCATATTGTATTTATGATGAAAACTTGAATTCTGGAAAATATTTGAATATTCTGAGAACAACTTACTGTTAGCGACTTTTTGGACAATTTGCCGCTTCATGTATATCGGAGTTGTTGGTATCAGTTGGACGGTGCCCCTCCTCACTGTACACAAGAAGTAAGCAGAAAACTGACTACAACCTTTGAAGATCGGTGGATAAGACGCTTAGGTCCACAGCCTTGGCCACCGCGATCCCCAGATCTTAGTCCTCTAGATTTCTACCTCTGGGGAAAAATCAAACAGATTGTATATAAAACATCTGTAAATTCGAGGGACGAATTGGAACAAAGGATAGTACGTGCTTTTGAGGAAATTCGGCCAGAAGAGGTTCAGAGAGGAACAACCAACCACGTAATGATCTCGATACATAAATGTTTGCGTGTGAATGGTCAGCACTTGGAACATATGAATTAGTGATTAATATGGCATTCATTTGTTTATTGATTGAAATAAAATGGAGTTCTACTCAAATTACTTATTGCCTTTTTAATTATCGCCTACAAGAACGTGTTTTTCAGACACCTTGTATAAATTATAGTCAACTCATTTGATAATATTCAAATCATTCAATATTTTCTGGATAAAAGCTGAATTTGAGTCCAGTGTTGGTCCCATTTTCCCATGTTCAGTGGAAGTTATTCGTATTTATCAGTAGAAGTCAAATACAAACGGAAATAATGAGTGTTTCCCATTTGCAACAATGAACTTGATATTAGTTACAAATAGATGTGGCAACACTGCAACCGTGATAAGACTTTCAAGAGGTAGGTTGCAATCACTCATCCTGGGATACTAGATTTCAATTATTTATCTCCCAGATCATAAAAAACGTCTAATAGGCCATAGAATTTGTAATACCCTGTATATTAATTATTCTTTGAAAAATGAGTTCCTTATCTCTTCAGTCATACACTTCAATATAATACAGAACCTTTTGCATATTCTGTCTATACTTTGATGATATTGACCATGAAGAATAAACAATTTCATCAAAACTTCGCTTGAATCGTTATTTTATTCCATTTTGATTTTGATTTAATCGAATTTACGTTAATGAAGGCGCAAACGTTTTATTGTTGATGCACTAATTATTGTCCATTTTTCATAATAATCCAATTTTATAGAAACTTGCTTTTATTTCGGAAACCTGACTATTTAGGTATAGGAACATGATACATCATTTGAAAGGACCTTTAGTTGCCTTTCATTATATTTAATAATATATAGGGTGTGCCATTTAAAAAATGCATTTTTCACCTATCGGTGAAATCAGAAATTTTGAACGACCCTGTATAACGAGAAACGAATTTCCTTAGAGACAACTGATAAACAGGATATAGTCAAACTACGTCCAAAATTTCAACTTTCTACGAACCTAATACCCTCAGTAATGAAAATTTGATTGAAGCTATGTTTCTCACAAAAAATAATGAAATCGATGAATATCTCTAAAACCAGTGGAGATAGGTATAGGAAAGTATTATACGAAAATAATTGGGAAGCAATAGCAAAGCGAAAAATGCAATGATATACAGGATGTTCCATTCAAAATATCAAAGTTGTTGCTACTTTTCAATATTAGTGACAACACCGCAGCGCTGAAAATATTTTAGATCGATGGATCGGAACTGATTACTCAAGAATCCAAAATTTCAGAATGATCGTATGTTCCGTTCTCCAGAAACGTCTAATAGGCCATCGAGTTTGGCTGTACAGGGTGTCCCACCAGGAAAGAACGCGATCTGTATATGGAAAACTACACACAGGAAAATTTTGAAAATTTGACAGTATACTAATGTCTATTGGGGCAACTCGACAAAAATATTTCCAAGATGGTGGCACTTCCGATTCTACCGGAAGTAGATACTTATTTTAAATAGGATACCCTGTATATTGATACGTTTTTGGGTTCTACGCAAAATTCTAGGCAGATATTATGTTCTATACCTAAGTCTAAGCGTTTTTGACATATTTAGGTTTTTATGTCAAAAATGACGATTGCAAGCCCTTATATAATTATCAATTGTTCCTATAAGGAAACCCTTATAACTAACTTTAGTTTTGACTTTTGACTCATTGTTGAGAAAGACCTACTCTAATAGATTTTGTATAATATTTGGATAACTAGTCATACATGGTGTTCAAAAAATGAATCCTAAAATGAGATTGTGAAAACCGTCAAAAATCAATTTTTTTCAAATGGTAACCCCCTATTTCTCTTATTTGGTATTATTTAGCATTTAAAAAGAAGGTAACTTTGTATAAGGTTATCTACACCTAAAATTCGAAGTTTTCGAAATATTGCCAATTTAATATTTTTATATGGCGATTTTGCATTTAATCGTTAAACAATTAGATCTAGGATAGCCACGATCGTATTTGACATTTCAAATCAACGTAATGGCACCCCGGTTATATTAAACAAACAAAAATTATTTAAACTTATTTATTATTTATTAATTTTTTTATTTATTATGGACAATGTGATAAAGTTATTCCAAGAACATGTGATACATTTGCGACCCGATATCCTCATAAACAAAGACCATCAGCAAATACTGTTAAACGAATTATAGAAAAGTTCAAGAGCTTTTGATCCGTAAAGGCAAAAGTGTACAAGAAGAAACCAGTTGTTAGTAATGAAAATATTGAAATAGCAATTTTATATTGCAAATTTATATTTTGAAGCATATATACAACAAAATCTTCAAGGCAGGGAGCATTAGAATCAGGCTTATCTAAGTCGTCGGTTCTAAGAATTTTTCGGAAACACAAATGTCATCCCTATGCTATCCATATTTTCATTAGTGCAGCATTTAAATGAAACTGATTTTCCAAGAAGAATGGAATTCTTTGAATTCATACTACTTCGGTCACAAGAAATTTTTTTTATTTTGAACATGTGATACATTTGTGACACGATATCCTCAAAAACAAAAACCATCACCATATACTATTAGAAGAATTATAGAAATCTTGAATAACTTTGGATCCGCAAATGAAAAGTATACAGAGAAAAATTAGTTATTCAAAATGAAATATTGATATCGAAATTGGAAATAGAAATGTTAAAACAATTATTTAAGTAAATGTTCGAATTGGTGTCCTTGAACTTCTCAACATTTTTCGCATGTAAGCAGCAATTGTTCATGGGTGGCTCTTCTTAGTGACTGGGGGTCCAGGTCTTCAAATGCTGTTCTAACACGTCTCATGCAGTCTTCCATGGTAGTCACTGATGTTTTATACTCGTTATTTTTCACTGTTCCCCATAAATAAAAATCGAGTACTGATAGGTCCGGGGAGCGAGGTGGCCAAAGATTTGGTCCATTGTTGGCTATCCTTCGATCGTAAAATAAGTTTTCCAGATAATTTTTGTACACTTTTGCCTTTACGGATCCAAAATTCTTGAAGTTTTCTATAATTCGTTTAACAGTATTTGGTGATGGTTTTCGTTTATGAGCATATCGGGTCGCAAATGTATCACATGTTCTTGAAATAACTTTATCACATAATTTTCGTTTGTATAATTTAACCGGCGTGCCATTACGATGTTTTGGAATGTCAAATATGATCGTGGCTATCCTAGATCAAATTGTTTAACGATTAAGTGCAAAATCGCCATATAAAAATATTAAATTGGCAATATTTCGAAAACTTCAAATTTTAGGTATAGATAACCTTATACAAAGTTACCTTCTTCTTAAATGCTAAATACTACAAAATAAGAAAAATGGGGGATTTCCATTTGAAAAAAATTATTTTTGTCAGTTTTCTCAATCTCATTTTAGATCTTATTTCTTGAACACTCTGTATGATTAGTTATCCAAATATTATACAAAATATATTAGAGCAGGTCCTTTTCATCAAGGAATCTAACCCAAAGTAAGTAAAAAAGGCTTCCTTATAGGAACAATTGATAATTATATTAGGGCTTGCAATTGTCGTTTTTCACATAAAAACCTAAATATGTCAAAAACGCTTAGACTTGGGTATACGGTTCTTGAACTTCTCAACATTTTTCGCATCTAAGCAGCAATTGTTCATGGGTGGCTCTTCTTATTGACTGGGGGTCCAGGTCTTCAAATGCTGTTCTAGCACGTCTCATGCAGTCTTCCATTGTAGTCACTAGGTTGTCTAAATAGTCAACTTCAAAATTCCGCAAGTTGAGATATCAAAATTCATGTGTTTCTGTTTTTGAGGATATGGTGTCACAAATGTATCACATGTTCTTGAAATAACTTTATCACATTGTCCATAAATAATGAATATGTTTAAATAATCTTCGTTTGTATAATTTAACCGGGGTGCCATTATGATGATTTGAAATGTAAAATACGATCGTGGCTATCCTAGATCTAATTGTTTAACGATTAAATGCAAAATCGCCATATGAAAATATTAAATTGGCAATATTTCGAAAACTTCAAATTTTAGGTATAGATAACCTCATACGAAGTTACCTTTTTTTTAAATGTTAAATACTACAGAATAAGAAAAATAGGGGGTTTTCATTTGAAAAATTTGATTTTTGTTAGTTTTCTCAATCCCATTTTAGATCTTATTTTTTGAACACTCTGTATGATTAGTTATCCAAATATTATACAAAATCTATTAAATTATTTCCTTTTCAGCAAGGAATCGAACCCAAAGTAAGTAAACAATTGATAATTATATTAGGGCTTGCAATCGTCATTTTTGACATAAAACCTAAAATTGTCAAAAACTCTTAGACTTAGGTATAGAACATAATGCATAAAATCTGCCTAGCATCTTGCGTAGAACCCAAAAACGTATTAATATATAGGGTATCCTATTTGAAATAAGCAAGTTGGTATCTACTTCCGGTATAACCCATCTTGAAAATATTTTAGTCGAGTTGCCCCTATAGACATTAGTATACTATACAGGATGGGACACCCTGTATATATATATATATATATATATATATATATATATATATATATGTATATGTATATAGATATATAATATGTATATATATATATATATATATTAATATATATATATATATATATATATATTATATTATATATATATATATATATATATATATATATTATATGTATATATATATATATACATATATATATATATATATATATATATATATATATATATATATACATATATATATATACATATATATTATACTTTTTGGCAAATTAAAGGGCCATATAGTGTGAATACACAACCAATTTGTTAATTATGTCTATATTTCGGATAATGTTTTGTATCCTTCCTCAGGACTATACAATATAAACATAAAATGTTAAAAACATAAATATTGAAGACTCAATTATAACAACTGACAATTAACGAGGCTGTATGTAAATATAAATAACATAAGAATTGCAGTGTGAAGTTAGAAATTAAAAGTTAAAAGTACCGATACTGAACAAGTGTTAAAGCCATTCAATATTCAATATTCTCAAAAATTCCAAAGACGAACCGATGACATAACCTTATCAAGGAGAACACCGAAAAGTGGCAAAATGACAAATGTCGAAACGAAAACAATCCGTCGAAAATCACAGAACATCACAACAACCAAATCAATAGGGTTAACAAGAATTTCCAACCAACCACTCCAAAGATGTAAGAGCTGTTATTTAAAACCTCAAAAAAAGCAAATATGAAAAAAAACACTGATGAGCCCTGCGATATCCGTCCTTTTGTTCACGTTTTTAGGATTCTGGTTTATGTGGCACATCTCTAAAAATATTCTTTTTTTTTTATGAATAGGCATCCTGGTAGTAATCTTGAAATTTTCAAAATCTAAAGAATGTCCCATTTTAGACGAATGGAGTGCCAAGGCACATATATCTGGATGAATTCTGGCATCGCTCTTGTGAAGAGTTATTCTTCTTTTTACAGTCTGAGATGTTTTATCTTTATACAAGTTTTCACAGTCCAAGCACGGTATACTGTACACAACGTCTGACATCGAGTATAGGGAAATCTTATCATTTATATTATATATATATATATATATATATATATATATATATATATATATATATATATATATATATATATATATATATATATATGTATATATATATATATACACATATATATATATACTCACCGGCACGAAAACCGGAGCAGTTATATTTTTAAATAAACTTCAAATTTTAATGCTTTGTGATGTTCTATTATTATAATATCTTATACACAAACAAAACAACATGTTTTACGTATTTTCTAACAACAATTGATTGAGGAAAAATAGTGTTTTTGAGTAAAAATCATAAATTCCATAGATCTTACTACTGCAGTGTGCATAGTTGGCCACTAACCCATCTCAACAATGCTGTTGTTATCATTGTTGTGAGGAATCTGACAGATCGAAAAATGTTTGGAAGTTGTTCTGCATAAAAAATTGGGTGTTAATCCAGACACAGTGGCTGCTATTGTTGCGTTGCTTCAAGACGGAAGAAGTGAGCGATATGTTGCCCGAGAGTATCATCCCAAGTAACATCAATGCTCTTATTCCGATCTTCAAGATCGCTTTAAAACTATACAATAAAATTTCGAATAAAATCAAGTGATCTTCAAGATATCCCTGAGACCATCATAAAGCAGCTTCTAGCCAAAAAGGGCCCATCCTAAAAAGGCCTTCAAGACTAAATTTAAAAACTGTATTAAAACCATTAAGTTTTAATTCTATATTCTTAAAGGGTTCTTCAAGGCAACTTCAAATACATAAATTAAAACTTATTATCTGACATTTTGCTCTCAAAATGTATTCAACGCGGACTAAATTAACTTAAAAATAATTAATGAATCCTAAAAGATTTCTATTTTGTTTACTAACACTCGACAACTTTTGTGTTTGTATGATGGCCGGCAGAGTGGTAATATTTTAAACCGCATAGGTACGTATGCTAAGCATATCATAAAATAACATTCGAAAGCAACCTATTATGGTGAAAAATTCGCCAACGAATGGCACTTTTCTGATAAAAAGTAATAAAATACTTCAACATAACTCGAGCGCCACTCATTTAATGTATTTTTCCCATATTTGAAAAATACTGAAAAAATATCATCAAATTTTATTTTGCATCTAAGGATCTAAATGCATTTTTTTTAATCAAATGGCATATTTCGACATACCGTTCTTCAGTTTTTCAAGAAGATACAAGACGCAATTATTTGAATAATAATATTATTTCGTTTACTATTGAAAAAGTCCAAAATGGCGGAGTCTTCATTGCAGTTAAACATGGCGTGATCTTGATTAAAACTAATTGTTCATTTATTAAATGTTTCAAATTTGACAAGATTTAAAACAGCGTTTTATTTACCACTATAAATCCAATCACTTCCACAGGAGTCTGTTTACGTTTCCTTTCAAAACCAATATGCTTTAATATGTTCAAATAAAGTGGTCTTGCGCTCAAATGGAATCCTAACCTAAAAAAAATTTTTTTCGCGGGTCTTGCTCAATAATAGTCTTTGGAAATCGTTTATTAATGAGTTGTATTATTGTTTAACAGTGCCTTGGCTCATGTTCAATTCTCTAAGCTCTTCGCAGAAAAGCAGATTTTTTATGAGTTCATTGTCGTTTTGAAATTCATTTTGAATTTGATCGTCGTTTTCGTAGATTTCTTCCTGTAATTCCCATGCATTGCTTTCATAATCGAACGGATTGAAAGATGAAGTGAAAGGACACTCTTTATAAGTAACGCTGGTTTCAATTGCACTATGGTTTTCGTGCACTGGTTGAAAAGAGCTCTCAGTTATATCCCCTCCACTCTCATCTGAATGTGGAGGGGATATTTAATTAGTTTTAATGAAGTCGTCCAAATACCAAAAGGTATTTCTATTAACCAAATTGACTAAATTAAAACCTTTAAACTTAATAATACTCTTAATGTACTCATTAAAAGGTAAAAATTATGTTTTTGGATTTAATGTGGTATTATATTGAATGTATTGTCTTAGGATAAAATAGTGTTCCTAATGGGTTTTAAAGAATACAACAAGGGTTCTCCATAAAACTGCATTAAAACTATTTTTCCCAGAACGGATTGTTTTAAAACCAACTTGCTATTTAATTCTTAATGATAGCAAATTAGTTTTAAAATAGCCAATGTTAAGAGTAACATAAAACCAGTATAAGATCAAGAGGACATTAAGAGCAAATAGCCTTTTTATTTTGATTTAAAGAGTGCATTAAATTCTTTGTTAAAGAAAAAGTGGTCTTCAAGAACTTTTAGTTTATCTCAAGGTTACTTTAAATCCTATGTCGATTTATTGAACATATTAAAGCATTTTTAAAACCTAAATAAATAGAAACTGTCTTCAAATTGTTACTTGGGATGTCTCGAATAGCACTGTTCACCGTAGTTTACACGTTTTCTGTAAACTGAAGGTTACACCAGACGACCTGGAACTGGTCCCCAATGCAGCACTAGCGCTCGTGATGATCGTTTTATCTTACAAAGTCTGCGAAATCGTCATGCTACAGCCGTTGAAATCAGAAATCGACTTCAGCACATCCGGCAAACCAACGTAAGTGAACGAACAGTTAGACGACGACTGAGAGAAGCCAGTCTTATCAGTTGACCTGCAACAGGCCCAAAAAGTCTTAAGCGTCATCGTGTTTCGCGACTTCAGTTTGCCAGAAATCATCAGCACAGGGGTGAAAATGAATGGGGGCGGGTTTTGTTCACCGATGAGTCCAGATTTAGCCTGCGGTCTCCAGATGGTCGTGAGAGAGTATGGCGAAGGCCACACGAGCATTTTGCAGAATGTTCTAGGACAGTATACCAAGGGGGCTCAGATATGTTTTGGGCCGGAATTTCTCTGGAAGCACACACAGGATTGTATATCCTTCCGAGAGGATCCTTAACTGCTGCCAGATACATTGAGGACGTTCTCCAAGATTTTGTTGTCCCTTATGCCCGCCATATACGCTACGGTAGACCGGATAAGTTACCTGTGCAGGTATACCTGCGCAGGTCTGAGTACGTGTATGGGGACGTTCCGGTATACCGTAGCGGTTTTCATTTCTATTCGCGATATCATCGATTGAAGACGATGACGCACTGGCATTGATTGGCCTAGCGTTTATTTTGAAGAAAAAAATATGAAAAAACAGTGAAAAGGGTGAGAAAAAAATGGTGTAAGCTTTGGCTATTGAAAAGGCGAACTTATAGTCACGTCAATTCATTGAATAAATTGAAATTCGAACCTAAAGATTTTAAAAATTATCTCAGATTTCTCAGAATGGACGAAAAAACATACCTTAAATTACTTACAATGGTTACTCCATTGATAAAAAAACATACAGTTATGAGAAATAGTATATCTCCTCACGAAAGATTAACTGTTACTTTGAGATTTCTTGCAACAGGCAGAAGTAATAAGGACCTAAAATTTTCAGCAATTATTTCACCTTTCTAATATTGCTCCTAAAATTATTAATTTTCCGCACAACTGTTGCTTTTGTCGCATCTGCCTCAATTTCTCTCAATTTTGCTATTAGTAATTTATAAGCGGCTAATTTTTTGTCTCTATCATGGTACTCTTTAATTTTTATTTGCCAAAGACATGGATGAGTCCTATATATTTCAATAAACTCTTCAATTACTTTTTACCCCGAGGCGAAGCTAAAGGGGTTATAGTCTCACGACGAAAAGTGTGCACCTGGTCCGATTTTAGAAATTCCAACGGATATCGATAAAACACATATGATTTCATTAGGGAATTTGAATTCCCAATTTTTCCCAACGAAGAATAAAAAACTATAGCGTTTTTCCCCATAGCGAAGCTAAATTCTCACTACAAAAAGTTGGGATCTGGTCCGATTTTAAAAATTCCAACGGATATCGATAAAATACATATGATTTCATCAGAGAATATTTGTTCCCAATTTTTTCCCAACGAAGAATAAAAAATTATAGCGTTTTTTAGATAGGCATTACGATATGCGCATGCGCCAAGGTCGATATGTAGGAATTCCTACAAAACATGCGTCGAAGTGCTCTGTGTGCCACGGTAACCAAGCGACGTTGATAGCTTAAGCTGATTCTGCGTCTGTGTCTGCTTTCCATCTTATCAATTTGATTCATAATTGTGTGTGCAGCAAAATGAACCGGGATAGGATATTTTTGCTAAATTCTCACGGATTTTATTCGTAATATCGAATTATTAATACATTTATTGCAATTTTCCTTCATTTCAGTCGTAAAATCGACTTTCATTGTTATTCAATTTATATAATACATTCAAAAAATATTGACATACTCATGCGCCGAGGGGTTTTATCATTCCTAGTGCTACGCAGTAGGGTGTCCTTCATTTTTTTGTTAACTCTGACGGAGCCATTTTCATGAATTGACGTGTGACAATAGAAAAAACTGACGCGACCTGCGCAGGCGACCGGAATACGGTACGCCGTAAAAAAATAGATTTTCGATCTTGCTCCGGTCGTCTGCGCAGGTACAAAAACATGCAAATACTATTCCCACATACGCTCCGGTCTACCTGCGCAGGTATACCTGCACAGGTAGACCTCTCCGGTCTACCGTAGCGTATGTGGCGGGCATTATGTTGGCTTTATTGGAAATGACTTTCTTTTGATGCATGATAATGCCCAACCTCACACCGAGATAATAACTCAACAGTACTTAAACGAGGTTAATATTCCTGTTATGGAGTGGCCTGCGGTGAGTCCGGATGTTTATCCCATAGAACATGTTTGGGGTATGCTTGGGCGAAGGATCCTTTAACTTTAAATTGTGACAAGCTCTTCTAGAGGAATGGGAACTTATTCCACAGGTGGACATTCGCCACTTGATTTTAGGCATGCCAAGGAGGATACAGGCCGTAATTTGAGAACGTAGGGGCAACACCCGTTATTAAGAATGCGGCTTCCCAATTTTTGCTAGCGAGTCATTTCAGTTTTGATTAATTTAAAGTAATTTTTACACATCACCAGTTTGTGCGTTTTCGTCCTAGTTTTTCACTGCTTCAGTTTTCGTGCCGGTGAGTGTATATATATATATATATATATATATATATATATATATATATATATATATTTATATATATATATATATATATATATATATATAT
>JARQZK010000117.1:165000-220000 GCA_030704885.1 Cynegetis impunctata
ATAATACATAAAATCTGCCTAGAATCTTGCGTAGAACCCAAAAACGTGCCACCATCTTGAAAATATTTTAGCCGAGTTGCCCCTATCGACATTAGTATACTGTCAAATTTTCAAAATTTTCCTGTGTAGTTTTCCATATACGGATCGCGTTCTTTCCCGGTGGGACACCCTGTATATATATATATATATATATATATATATATATATATATATATATATATATATATATATATATATATATATAATTTCGAAAACTTCAAATTTTAGGTATAGATAACCTTATACAAAGTTACCTTCTTTTTAAATGCTAAATACTACAAAATAAGAAAAATGAGGGGTTTCCATTTGAAAAAATTTTCTCTTTCTCAGATCTTATTTCTAGAACACTGTATGATTATTAGCCAAATATATAATATTTGGATAATATCTATTAAAGCAGGTCCTCAAGGAATCTAACCCAAAGTTAGTAAAAAAGGCTTTCTGATAGGAACAATTGATAATTATATTAGGGATTGCAGTTGTCGTTTTTGACATAAAAACCTAAATATGTCAAAAACGCTTAGACTTGGGTATAGGACATGATACATAGAATCTGCCTAGAATCTTAATTAGAAAATTAAATTAAGCGACTTAGGGTCTATTTCCGGCACAACCGAAAGCGCCCAAGACAAGCAAGTTCCCAAACTTTCAAATTTTTCCTACATTCACTTTCTGAGATATCGATCGATGCAGTTCGTCGTGGTCCATATATATATATATATATATATATATATATATATATAATTATATAGTATATATATTTATTATATATATATATAGATATGTATATATATATATGTATATATATATATATATGTATATATATATATATATATATGTATTAATATATGTATATATATATATATATATATATATATATATAATATATATATATATATATATATATATAAATATATATAAATATATATATATATATATATATTTATATATATATATACATGCTGTCCCACCGGGAAAGAACGCGATCTGTATATGGAGAACTACACATAGGAAAATTTGACAGTATACTAATGTCGATAGGGGCAACTCGACGAAAATATTTTCAAGATGGTGGCACTTCCGGATAAGTATACCGGAAGTAGATACCAACTTGCTTATTTTAAATAGGATACCCTGTATATTAATACGTTTTTGGGTTCTACGCAAGATTCTAGGAATATTTTATTCATTATGTTTCATACCTAAGTCTAAGCGTTTTTGACATATTTAGGTTTTTATGTCAAAAATGACGATTGCAAGCCCTAATATAATTATCAATTATTTTTCCTATAAGAAAGCCCTTATTACTAACTTTAGTTTTGACTTCTTATTGAGAAAGACCTACTATAATAAATTTTGTATAATATTTGAATAACTAGTCATACAGGGTGTTCAAAAAGTAAAACCTAAAATGAGATTGAGAAAACCGTCAAAAATCAATTTTTTCAAATTGAAACCCCCCATTTTTCTTGATTGGTAGTATTTAGCTTTTAAAAAGAAAGTAACTTTGTATAAGGTTATCTACGTCTAAAATTTGAAGTTTTCGAAATATTGCGAATTTAATATTTTTATATGGCGATTTTGCATTTAATCGTTAAACAATTAGATCTAGGATCGTAATTGACATTTCAAATCATCGTAATGGCATATTAAATTATATAAACAAAAATTATTTAAACTTATTTATTATTAATTAATTTTTTTATTTATTATGGACAATGTGATAAAGTTATTTCAAGAACATGTGATATATTTGCAACCCGATATCCTCATAAACAAATACTGTTAAACGAATTATAGAAAACTTCAAGAACTTTTGATCCGTAGAGGTAAAAGTCTACAAAAAGAAACCAGTTGTTAATAATGAAAATATTGAAATTGCAATTTTGGGATATTTTGAAGCATATACAACAAAATCTTCAAGGCAGGGAGCATTAGAATCAGGCTTATCTAAATCGTCAGTACTAAGAATTTTACGGAAACACAAAATATGGATAGCATACGGATGATCTGTAGGCTATCCATATTTTCATTAGTGCAGCATTTAAATGAAACTGATTTTCCAAGAAGAATGGAATTCTTTGAATTCATACTACTTCTCACCCCCCCCCCCCCCCACCCCCCCCCCCCCCCACCCCCCCCCCCCCCCACCCCCCCCCCCCCCCACCCCCCCCCCCCCCCACCCCCCCCCCCCCCCACAAGCTCATCAGTTTTGATGTAGATAATATGTACCCAAACATCCCACGGCAGGAATCCCTGGACATCATCAAGTCAAAATTACAGGAGGATGATACTCTGACAGACAGAACATCTATACCCATTGAAGGAGTAATTGATCTGTTGGGATGTTGCATTAATAATTCTTATTTCCAGATAAAAGAAGAATTCTACTCCCAGGACGATGGATTACCAATGGGATCACCACTCTCACAGTAATAGCCAACATTTAAAGGAGTGGTTCGAAGCCAAGTGATAGAATCATCTCCAGTGAAACCAAAGATGTGGATATGTGGACGATACTTTCATCATTTGGAAAGGGACCGCTGCCGAGTTGGACGAGTTTTTGAACCATATAAACAGCTTTCGCACCACCATCAAATTCACGATGGAGAAAGAAAAGGATTCCAGCCTACCCTTTCTAGATGTTCTGGTTAAAAAACATAATAATCACATCAGTACGTCAGTCTACAGAAAACCCACACACACAGCCAAATACCTCAACTCCGCTTCGAATCACTCAATGAGCACGAAGAAAGGAATATCAGGACACTGTTCAGGAGAGCGACAACAATTTGCAGCGATCCCCGACTCATGGAACAGGAAATATCTAACATCGAAAGGACCTGATACAAAGCGGTTACAACAAGAAGATAATAACAAGGACTATCGCGGTATGTCAACAGAAAAGAACCACACGAGAGGAGAACCCGAATTGGCAGATGATAACCATACCTTATGTGAAGGGAATATCCGAGAAGATAAGGCGAATCGCTCAGCAGTACAACATCAAAACAGCGTTCAAGTCGGACAACACCTTAAGAAGCAGGCTGACCAAAACTAAACCAGATGGACCCCCGGACAATAAGAATTGCGTATACCTTGTGCCCTGTGAATGTGGAGATTCATACATCGGTGAAACGAAGAGACCTCTTAATGTTAGGATCGGAGAACATCAAATACACACACGAAGAGCCGAAACATCGAAATCGGGAATTGCTGATCACGCATGGACAAAACATCACAACATTAAGTGGAACGATGCTAGGATTATCCACCGGAACAGAACTGGCGAAAACGAAAATTCAAGGAAGCTGCTTTCATCCAACAGAACCATGAAGTTTTCAGTAAACCCAGTGTTGAAGTGGCAAACGCGTGGCGACCAATCCTGGCGCGTATCAGTGGTCTCAAGCTCCTCCCCTCGCCCAATGGGAGAGACGCCCAACACGGCACAACTGATCAAGGGAGTATATAAAGATCAATCCAAACTCTGATAATCAGTTTACACTTGAGAACGGTTAGAGATACCCAACTAACCGAAACGTCGTGTATATTGTATAATTTTATTTTTTCACCATTTTCCAACTTATTATTTACTAATATTATTTCATTCCTTTTTTCAGATACTACTAATTCATTGAATTTAATTTTTCAGCT
Organism: Cynegetis impunctata; assembly: GCA_030704885.1. Lineage (NCBI taxonomy): Eukaryota > Metazoa > Arthropoda > Insecta > Coleoptera > Coccinellidae > Cynegetis > Cynegetis impunctata. The sequence goes on from JARQZK010000117.1 coordinate 168,694, forward strand.
ATTTTCTTTTCTTGCCACTTACTAATCAAATTTTCTTTTCTTTTATTTTTGTTTCAGATATATTTTTATAGACAATGGAAGTCCAGAATTCCACAAATACAGAAGAAACATTGTCGAAACCATTCAAACTAACGTTTGGTCCATTGTTGGCTATCCATCGATCGTAAAATAATTTTTTCAGATAATTATTGACCAAATGGGCCTTATCATGTTGGTAGAAAAGGTTGTCTAAATAGTCAACTTCAAAATTCCGCAAGATGTTGAGATATCAAAATTCATGTGTTTCTGTTTTTGAGGATATGGTGTCACAAATCACATGTTATTGAAATAACTTTTATCACATTGTCCATAAATAATAAATAAGTTTAAATAACCTTCGTTTGTATAATATAACCGGGTTGCCATTTCGATGATTTGAAATGTCAAATACGATCGTGGCTATCCTAGATCTAATTATTCAACGATTAAATGCAAAATCGCCGTATAAAAATATTAAATTGGCAATATTTCGAAAACTTCAAATTTTAGGTATAGATGTTATCTCTTTTTGAATGTTAAATACTACAAAATAAGAAAAATAGGGGGTTTCCATTTGAAAAAATAGATTTTTGTCAGTTTTCTCAATCTCATTTTAGATCTTATTTTTTTAACACTGTATGATTAGTTATCCAAATATTATACAAAATCTATTAAAGTAGGTCCATTTCAACAAGGAATCTAACCCAAAGTAAGTAAAAAAGGCTTCCTTATAGGAACAATTGATAATTATATTAGGGCTTGCAATCGTAATTTTTGACATAAAAACCTGAATATGTCCAAAACGCTTAGACTTAGGTATAGAACATAATACATAAAATCTACCTAGAATCTTACGTAGAACCCAAAAACGTATTAATATATAGGGTATCCCATTTTAAATAAGCAAGTTGGTATCTACTTCCGGTATAACCGGAAATGCCACCATCTTGCAAATATTTTAGTCGAGTTGCCCCTATCGACATTAGTATACTGTCAAATTTGCAAAATTTTCCTATGTGTAGTTTTCCATATACGAATCGCGTTCTTTTCCGGTGGGACACCCTGTATATATATATATATATATATATATATATATATATATATATATATATATATATATATATATATATATATATATATATATATAATATTAATAATATTATATATTTATATATTTATATATATATATATATATATATATATATTATATATATTATATATATATATATATATATATATATAATATATATATATATATATATATATATATATATAATATATATATATATATATATATATATATATATATATATAATATATATATATATATATATATATATATATATCATCATCATCATCATCATCGTTTATTTACACAAAATATGATAACATGTATAACAAAAGTAGGTACGTTACTGCAAATAAACATTAAAAAAACCACAGAAGCAACAAATGCTGCTTGTACGTGGTGAAAAAATAAATATACATACATATACTAGTAGATCTGAAACAGATCTGCATACAAAGGAATATAACAGCACTCAAATATAAGTTAATCCTAAAATTTAAAGTATATAAAAGTAAACAGCAAAAATTGTAAATATAAAATGTGTATACAAAACAATCACAAAACATCGAAAAGGTCCAGGGACAAAATTAACAACATGGTAGCACAAAAATAAACACTGAATTCATCGATGCCTCCTTGGGACATAAACTTTCAACAACCATGGTCGAATATTTCAGCAATTTTTCTCCGAGGCATACTTTTTATTAATCTATCTACCGATCCTTTCAATTATAGAGAAGATTTCGAGGATTGTATGCTCTCTGGTAGGGAATTGAACACAGTCGGGCCCAAAATATTATAAGATCTCTGTCCTACATTCTTGAATGCATAAGGTATGATATATATGAGCGTTCCTCTTTGCTTATATTGATTCAGTGCAAGTATCCTATAAAATGACTGTCTCAGGTCGAATATGCCAGATTCCTGATACAACCTATCACTACTGTAGCGAGAAGATTTATTCAACATTAGTTTTAAAAATCTTCTCTGTATAACCTCTAATGGACGCAGGTAAGTTTTAGACGCCTCACCCCAACCTAAAATGCAGTATGTTAAGTAGCTTTGTACGAGACTGTAATAAATTATCTTTATTTGTTTCAGTCCAAGTATACCTTTGAGTTGACGGAATCTATAAAGAATACTCCTTAGTTTCTTCACCAAATAATTTATATGAAAGTCCCATCTCTATTAAAACTCCTAAGTATCTGATATTTGTTGTTGAGGTTATTCTGAATTTATTTTGAATCGATATTAATTGATAGTGTGGCAAAGAAGATTTATAATTACATAAAGGCAGGAAAAAGGTTTTTTTGAAGTTCAAAGAAAGTTGTTTGTAATCAAACCAATCTTTAATCATTTCCAGATCCTGCTCAGCCCGTTCCTTGACCTCAAGCCACGTTTCCCCAGAATAAAATATGCCAGTGTCATCTGCGAAACTAGTTATTCTACCGGATGATCTTACAGAAAACAACTGGTTCACATATATACAAAATAGTATCCGACCCAGAACTGTTCCCTGCGGCACTCCACATTCAATTTCTCTCTCAGTACTCCTAACATTTTGAATTTTCTCAATTTGTCTCCTATTTGTTAGATATGATTGTAACAATAAAAAAGCATTTCCTCTTATTCCAATGTTCTCCAGAGTGGTCAGTAAAATGGAGTGATTGACTGTGTCAAATGCCTTCGACAGATCAATGAAAACTCCTATTGCCGGTTTGCTTTCATCGAGTGCTTTGTACATCTGATCAGTCAATTGCAATAGTGCATTCTGGGTACATTTTCCTTCCTGAAATCCAAATTGTGATTCGGATAATATCCTATGTTTTGTAATGAAGGAATTAAGTCTGGATTTGATCAACTTTTCTAAGATTTTGCAAAGATTTGTTACTAATGAAACTGACCTATAATTAGCCACCTCATCGCGAGTTCCATTTTTGTAGATTGAAGTCACTATCGACAACTTTAAGCATGACGGAAAGCATCCAGTCTCCACAATCCGATTAAAAATGTGTGATATCGGTTCAGCGATATACTCAGCCACTAATTTCAGCGTTTCACTCTTCAGGTTATCCATTCCTGGTGCTTTACGATTTCTGAGTTCCTTTATAACACTTAAAACTTCTACCGGGTCTGTGGGAATCAGAAATATGGATTTATCGTTTATATATTCCGTGAATTTATAGTTTGATGTTCTTTCAATTTTTTTGCAAGATTTATACCCGTTTTGACGTAGGAGGTATTAAAAATGTCCACAATTTCATTCATATCATATACCAAGTCGCCACTTTCATTTTTTATAGAATTAATTTCAAGTCTCTGATCTTCACAACATATTTCATTAATGTTTTTCCAAAGGTTGCCAGCATTATTTTTGTTTTCATTAATTCGTGTTTCATAGTATTCATTTTTTGTTTTTTGTATCTTCTTAGCAAGCGTATTTCGGTAATTTCTATATTCAGCTTTGAGACGTGGATTATTTGGGTCACCTTTCAGCTGTAAGTACATACTATTTTTTTTATTCACTGATTTGATCAAAGATGTAGATATCCAATTCTTTCTTCTTTTCTGGTTTCCTCTGATTGGTATGTAACTGGTGCATTGCTCAGCTTCGTATTGTAAATGTGACACAAATCTCTGAACCACACAATCCAAGTTGTCATCTGAGATGATGTTTTGCCAATTTGTGTACCTATTTGATATTTTCAATAAATTTTTTTTCATTCAATTTTCCTATGGTTTTTTTCTCGTTTTGCTTTGTTCTAGTATTTTCATCAATTACCATCTGGACAATGGTGGTTGAGTGATCTGTTATGTCTGTAAGAGTTACTATTGGGATCGAGTACTCAACACCCCATCCACAAGTTCTAATGAAGATGTGATCAAGACAAGCCTCAAGTCGTGTCGGTGCATTTATAAGAGATCTGTACCCATATTCCGCTATGATTGTTAAGTAATCACTGACTTTATTGTCATTTTCGTCGAGAATATTGACGTTGATATCCCCAACAATAAAATTATATTTATGTTTATCTTTTGCCTGTGTTTCTAAGTAATTCTGTAGATTCTGGTTAAACTGGTCAATGCAAGTGGAGGGAGACCTGTAAAAGGCATGGATAACAATGGGGTTACCAAAAAAATCTACCTCTAGTTTCAATGAGACCGAATGATTGAATAGTATCTGTTCGTGATTTCTGTAAATATCTGCTCTCACATATACTACAGTGCCATCGTTCTGATTTAAATTTCCCTCATTATATAGCATCTTATACCCTGGCAAATTGAATATACCGTGGTCTGGAATCCTTCTTGTTTCCGTGAGGACAATGCAATCAAATTCAAAGTCAAACTGTGAGAGCAAAATTTTGAATTCGTCTAAGTTTTTTCCGATACCTCTGATATTATTATGTACCAGTTTGAAGTTGCACGTTTGTTGATTGATTTTCAAAACTTCATTTGTTTGTGATATTGTTTCTAAGGTAAAAGTATCTGTATTTATCAGTTCAAAGTCTCGAATATAAGGATCCATTGTAGGCTAATTGAAAACTATCTCAGCGTGCAGAAAAATTCTTTAAATGTGAATCTCTTCATATATAGTGAAAATTCATTTAAGATTAATAATTACGAAAAATAAGTGTAGTAGGTATAAAAAACAGTTATCAATCATAAGTTCCATAAAAGAAAAGAAAAATTTTGTATCAATTTCATCGAACTTATCTACTTATCGGATCTGAGTCTTCCCCTCACTGGTTCCTTATCCAATGGGACTGCAAATTGTCTATTCGATTTCTTAGCTGTTCCTATTTTCGGAGTATTTTCCTCTTCCCGTAATTCAGTCTCTCTCTGTTTCTCTACGGAGTTTGTACGCGGCTTAAAAAGAATATTACATAGACTGAATCATAACCAACTGAAACTTATTTTGCATTAGTAGTAAATTCTATCATGTTATCTTCGTTTCAATAATCAATTGCCTTTATATAATCAATCAATACATTATTACAGGTAACGAAGCTTTTCATTCATCACTTGCCTATCGACCTAACTAAGGAAGAATTAGCTAGATTCATCCGACAGATGGTTGACATGTCAACGGTTCTCAAGGTGCACAAACAGATGGACTACGCTTTCGTTCATTTTATTAATCGTCAAAGCGCTGAAGTAGCAAAGGAAATCCTTCAAGGTATGTATTTCTCCAATTAATTCCGTTTCAAAACAGCTCGTCTTCCGCTACTTATAGCTTCAAAATTTTATTTCCATGGAGATCACTTGCACAGTATTGCTCATGTAGCTGGAGTTGATACATCCACAATTTTTCGTTTTTTTTTTTCGGAAAGTATCAAACGCGTTATACAAGTCATATATATATATATATATATATATATATATATATATATATATATATATATATATATATATATATATTATATATATATATATATATAATATATATATTATATATATATATATATATATATATATATATATATATATATATATATATATATATATTTATTTTATTTATATATATATATATTTATATATATATATATATATATATATATATATTAATATATATATAAATATATATATATATATATATATATATATATATATATATATATATATATATATATATATATATATATATATATATATGAGGAAGTGAGGTGCAAAACTCGTTCGTTCCACAGGAACACGTTTTTCAGGAAACTCAAAAAACTTACCACGTCTTGTAGAGTGGCCAGATAAAAATGTTTCTTTTTACCTTCCAAAGGTACAGCTACCCTGTGGAAGTGAGCTTGGGATGAAAAAAAAATATTGATTTAAAGGTAACAAAAAAAAGTAACAAAGTATGAAATGAGAAAGTTTTGCAACAAAATGTTTAAAGGAAAGACTTTTGCTGCACAACCACACTGGAACGAACGAATTTTAATTCACACTGCTTAAGTTACTCTTGCAATAAGGATAATAATATGAGGTGAAGAAAACAAAAGCGAAGTTTTTTTTTAAATAAGTAATATTTATTTAGGTTCACAACCATTTTATTAATAAATTCAGTAACATTTTACAAAATGATATCACCCATTGACTTAAAAGATGCGACTAAACATTTTTTTTTTAATGAATTTTTTTGATGAATTTTTCAAAAATATTAGCGTACTGACTACAAAAAACATATTACTACATAAAACATCTGACTACAAAAAACATATTACTACATAAAACATCTGACTATAAAAAAGTTACAAAAAGACTTACTAGACCCTAAGGCCATCGTCTTCTTCAATAATGGCGACTTCATCATCCTGTTGTTCGGCGTTTCCCTCGTCTGTGGCAGGTATTTCGAGAACTCGTGTGTAATACTTCAATGAATCATTGGCCCTCCATTCGTCACCAAAATGCTTTCTCAGCAGATTATCAACGTCTTTCAGTTTCTCTGTTTTAATAGTGACTTCGTTTGCTAAAGGCTGTGGCTTGATCTGGCCTAATCGTTTCCCTTTCTTTAATATCCCTCTTGCAACTCCTAAGTCAGACCTATAATTGACTTCTCCTCGCAATAACACAAGACCTTCAGCATTTTTTTCAAAAATGATTCGCTTGGAAGGCGCGAATTTGAAATGGAGCTGAGCTGGAGTTTTCAGGACAGATGAAACAGCTGTTTTCCAGTCATATATCTGTACTTCTTCACTGACTCGTCGAACGGTCCCAAACTGGGAAAATAAATCGAAGTATTCCTGAGGGTCTGTAATTGTATCCATTTTTTTAATTTTCTTTTCGATACGGCCGAAGACTCGATCAGCATGAAGGAAAGAGTGGCCAACGACAGGAAACGTGATAGCAATTTTCTGGCAATTGATTGTTTCATACAGAAGCTTGCACAGCATACCTACCACAGAAATGTTTTTATTCTGGCCAGGGCAGCCATCGCAGAATAATTTGATTTCTTCGATGTCTGAGAGGTCTTTACTTTTAAAGTGGTGGTATAAGATTGAAGAAATTTCATTTGATCCTTTCAGTCTTTCATTTTCTAGCCACGTATAGATGAAAACTGATTCGGTGTTCTGAACATTTGTGGAATGGCCTTCGCAGATGGTAAAATTATAGAGGTATAATTGCCTGCTATAATAAGCAGCTTGGTCTGGAACTCGAGGCAGGACTTGATTTTTCTGGCAATCAAAAGATATTTTGAGTACAGTCGGGTCCTCTTCATTTTTCAGCATATCGTAAAACGCTTTTGCCTTCATTCTATGAACTGCTGCTTGAACCATGACGTTTTCTTTTTCTCTTCCAGATGCCATAACTGAGATCTGAGCTTTCATGCGGATACACTCCGAACAGGCATCTGTGGCTGGCGATTTAAAGCTTATATTACAATCATAATTGAAAACTCTCATGAAGAGCCAATATTTGGCATACATTTCTGGATCATTCCTGGACTGGTTATAAGCTTTCCAAAGTTTTTTGGCTGTGCAGTCACTAGGGAGATACTTTCTGGCACTCCTCTCTCTAGTGTAATGGGACTCCACAAAATGTAGAGACTGTAAAAAACTTTTCACGGATTCCCGTATTGGCCAATACTTAACAGTTTTATAGTCTCCTCCTCTTCTCTCTCGTGGAGTTTGGCCGTCGATATATATATATATATATATATATATAACATGTTTGGGAAATGAAACTCTTGACTTTAACGATTTTCACATATAATAAAACAACAGTTGCACATCGCCTTTCGCTGACACTTTAGCTTCTTCAGGTGCGAATTTCAAACTAAAACTAAAATATCTAATTCGAGGTTTATAAAGTACAAATATAAATTTGGGAAATCCATTCAGGGATTCTAAGAATAATAATACATCTTTATTTAGCAGAATAAGCTATTGCATAACAAATAGATTCAAATTACATTGCAAATCTTCGAAAAAAGACAAGTACAAATATTAACTGAAACAGAAAATAACTTCTAACTTAAAAAATACATTTTTCTTAACCTTGACTTGAAGTGTTCCACAGTAGGAGAAGCCTTGATACTCGAAGGTAAGCTATTGTATAACCTTAAGCCTTCAACAAACAATGACTTCTCCATTGCTGTTGAATGAAATCTCTCAATCTGATAATTATCTTTAGTCCTTAGATTATAATCCATGTTCCAAGATCTTTTATTCAAACATTTGTTAAAATATAATGGAGCTTGATTGTTGGCAATTTTATAAATCAACAGTAAACCCGCCACACGTATAAGCTGTGATATATTTAAAAAATTTAATGACTTCAACATACTGTCAATTGAGGTATATCTGTTACATCGCAATAATATTCTCATTGCCTTATTCTGAAGAACCTGTAGTCTACAGATATCTTCATTGGAACAAGACATCAAAAGAGATAGACAGTAGTTGAAATGTGGATAGATAGTAGCATTGTACACTAATTTTCTGCACCACAGTGAAAGATTTTTACTGACTCTCGACAAATATCCTACTTTTTTTCCTATTTTCTTACACAAAAAATCAATATGTTTCTGAAATCTGAGCTGAGGATCAAATATAACTCCTAAATATTTTATTTCATCAACGTATTCAATTATACTATTATCAATTTTAATGACCCAGTTACCCTGTCTGAAATTAGAACAATTTTGTTTGCTACCCAGTATCATGCATTTTGTTTTTTGTGAATTTAATTTCAATTTATTCCCCATCAACCACTCATTCAAAATATCTAATTCGTTGTTCATAATGTTAACTAGATCCAGATAATCTTCACCAGATACATAAATCAAAGTATCATCTGCGAAGAGACTGACGAAAGAATCCTGCAAGTATTGATACAGGTCATTAATATATATTAAAAACAATAGTGGTCCCAAAACACTACCCTGTGGAACCCCATATTTACTCGGAAACTCCTCTGAGCATTTACCCTTGATTTTAGTTTTCTGATACCTATTTGTCAAGTAATTTTTAATCCAAGCAAGAACATTGCCCTTTATACCATATTTTTCACATTTAATTACTAACTTATCCCTATCAACAGTTTCAAAAGCTCTTTTTAAGTCCACAAATACACTAATTACAATGTTTCCCTCATCAATCTTTCTCTTCCAATTACTACAAACCAGCTGACAGGCTATCTCACAGGAATGATGTCGCCGGAAACCAGATTGGTTGACGAACAATAAATCATTCACAGAGAGATGCCCACTCAGCTGTTCATGAACTATGATTTCAATTATTTTATCAACAATCGGGAGAAGATTAATTGGTCTTAAGTCCTCTGGCTTCCTGGGATTAGCACTTTTTGGAACAGGAACAATAGTACTACATTTAAGTTTACTCGGCATGACACCAGTATGTAAACACGTATTGATGAGGTTCAATAAGGGATACCCAACGACATCAAAGATATCCTTTAATAGTTTCACAGTTAACGCATCATCTCCTGTGGCTTTACTCTTTAACCCAGATATTATTCCGTGTATTTTATTCAAAGAAACTGTCTTAAATTCAGTAATGTCAACGTTACTGGCTATAGAAATCTCTGTAAATTTTGTAGGGGTAGGAATACTATCTGTGATATCATTAACACTATCCAAATAAAACTTATTTAAATATTCATTAAAAGAAATCTTACCACTAGCCAACTCCATTGAATCATAATCTATGCCCACACTTATTATTTACAAGTTGCTTTAATGTACGCCACATTTTTTTACTATCCTCACGAAATCCATACCCGTTCGTAGTATTCCCTTTCCTTTTTCCTTATCAAACCCACCACTCTGTTACGTTTATCCTTGAATCTTTCAAAATCTACAGGATTATTGGTAAACCGAAAAGTTTTATACAGCATATCCCTCTCCCTCTGCATTCGTCTAACTTCCGCATCAATCCAACATTTACCGCCAAAATTTGTACGTACCCGCAAAGGCACTATGCTGTCCACAGTCGATTCAACATTACCAATAAAATTTTTGTACAAATCAACATCAACTGAGTTGTAATCCCAATATTTATCAATTAAAGTCGCTTCAATATCCCTTATCCTCATCAATGAATAATTTCTAGTAAACGTTTCCTGTACATTTTTTCTTACTTTAACACTGATTTCCACTCCGATAATGTCATGATCCGTAAACTTTGGAAAATCTTTATCATCAATGAGTTTAATTGGTTTATTAGTTATTATTAAGTCTATCAGTGATTTTGAATGAAAAGTTGTTCTTGTTGGTTTCTGTACTAATTGTTTGAAGCCAGCTGACCTAACAATATTCATAAACTTATATGCATTATGATTAGGAGCTAAAAGATCAAAATTAAAGTCCTCCAGAATGATAACATCATTACAATTTATCATATCTAAGTCTAACACTTCTCGGAAGAAATCTAAAAATTTAGCACTACACCCACTTGGAGATCTATATACACCACCTATTATCATACTATTACCACCGATAGACACCTTAATCAATGAACACCAGTATTCCTTATCAACATTAAATTTATGCATTGAGAACAAACTACCTTTTTTCATTGAAAAGGTTAAGAAGGAGGGTGCTGTTCACATCCAATTGGTTGTTAAGTAACTTCTGGGAATTTTTATGCCTATTAATTTCTAAAGTTTTCATAAGATTTAATTTTGAACCTTTTGATCCGAGATGTAGAATTTCGAAATCCGAATTGAAGTCATGTTTATCTTTTATTAAATATCTAGCATATATTAAATCTTCGTTATGATTTATGTAACTTCGCCTTTCAGTAATCCTTTTTTTAAAATTTTTATGTGTCCGACCTACGTATCTTTTATAGCAATTTCCGCATTTAAGTTTATGAACTTCCGATTTACTGAGCTTATCTATTTTTGACTTGTTGTTTTCTATGTATTTTCCTAGACTATTTCTTGTTCTGAATGCTAAATTGAAATCTAGATAAGAGAAAAAGGATTTTAATTTGTTGGAAGTTTTGCCGAAATAAATTACACTATTATATTTAATTCCTTCTGGTTTGATCAATGGGAATACTTGTGAAATTGCCATTTTATGATTTTTCTTCCTTATTATTTTGTTTATTATGTTTAGATCATACCCATTATTGACTGCTATCTGCTTGATTATATTAAGTTCTGTGTTAAAATTTTCTTGAGAAAGTGGTATATTGAAAAAGCGATGCATCATAATATCATAAGCTGCTAATTTGTGTTTAAATGGATGATTAGACGTATTGTGTATTGTGATATCGGTATATGAAGGTTTATGATATATTGCAAAATTATGTTTGTTGTTATGATTACGAATTGTTAAATATAAGAAATTGAGTGAACTGTCCTTCTCTATTTCGGTTGTAAATTGAATATTTAGGTGAAGTGAATTGATGAAATTTTCTATTATTTTTAATTGTCTATCCAAGTCTTTAAAACAGACCAAAATATCATCTAAATATCTGAACCAATAAACGAAATTTTTGCTCATAGCGCGATCGTGTATAACTTTTTCGAGATTGTTCAGGAAATTTTCTGCTAAGCGCGCTGCCCATAATCAATCCATTTTGGCTGCGGTATATTTTATCATTAAAACTGAAATAATTTTGATTCATACAGGCTCTTAATAAAGTCATAATGTCATGATAACTTCAATTGATTATTAAAAAACAATTTTCAATTATCCTATAAACAAAGCAATTTTTTATAACAATTTTCCAAATAATAGGGTTCATAAATTGAAAACAATCATTCACTAGCAGCTTCCAGCAATGTAAAAAGGATCATTAAAATTATTTTAAAAAAATAATTTTGATTTTACAACTACATAAATTATGAAATTATTTAAATTTTTTCAAAAATAGTTGTTATAGTGTTCCAAATGGGAGTGACTTGCGCAAGCCAGAAAACCCGTTTTCGGCCGTATTTGTCTGGATTATTTTGTCGTTAAGGCAGGTGAAAGTGAATTATTACCAATTGTATTTAGGCAGAATATTACCGACCACTCTCCAATAATAACGTTGATAACATTGAAACCAGAAAAAAAGAAGAGAGAGATATGTATCGTGAGACACCAAGAGGGTTTTTAAAAACTGTTTATTTCAATTATTACAATAATGGTGAAGTTACTATATACTAAATGAAATAACTGAGAGATGTGTTCTCTTCAAGAGTTAGCTTAGAAGTGCTGAAGGCTAATACAATTGGTTATAACGTAAACTTCTTATCTATAATATAAAAATAGGTTTCTAAGAATAACAGAGCAACCTTGCAGTTTATTATGTATACGCTGCACTTTCTGGGTATGTAACTCCTCCATCCCTAAGTCGAAAAAATGGAGGATTTATTTTTGCGTTGGCTATTGACGGCTGCTTCGGCGTCTTCTTGAGGTTCTTGTAGTTCAATTTCTTCCATTACGGTCTTTGGTGTTGATCGTTGTTTCCATAAAATGTAAAATATTGAAGTTATTAGTAGAATGACGATTATTAAAATTGTTGAAGTTATTGACGTCGAAATTTTGTTTGGAATACTGGGTTCTTCAATTGGTGTTAGCTGCTTCGCTAAATTATTTATTTCGTAAAGACTGTCAAAGTCTATTTTCGATATATTCGAGCTTTGAAAGCTGCTTCTGCTTCTTGTTACTGATATTTCAACTTTTGGTAGAATGAGTGGTGTTCCTTGGCGAATTTGTTCATTATTTTTGAATTTCAAATGGTCAATTAATATTTCGCAATCCTTTGGAATCTTGATTAATGAAGGATAGTTGATTTCCAGGAATTGATCTCTTGTACATTTTGATAATATACGGTTCGATTTTGCCGGTATAATAAGTACTTCGTCTCTGGTTACTTGTTCAATTATAGATTGTTCAAAGGTGAGATCGGTGGTAATACAATGATTGGGTGGTATTCCATCGAGTAATTGAAGTGTACAGTTGTCTTCTAAGATTATGTTATCTCTGAGTAGATGTCTTCGATTGTTGGACATACTTCTTTTTGTGCTAAAGCTTCTTGTGACGTTCGTGCCAAATAGGGATAGGTTGGGGTAAAAATTTTATTATGTTGGATAACTGGGTAAATGTGATAAAAATCAAGGATTTTTGGTCTCATGATTGGAATATGAATTGCAAATATAATTTTATTTTCTGTGAAAGTTACCTGAGTCCATAATAATTGATAATACGTTAAAGTATTTTTGAATTTTGGAATCTGTGACGATTCATATATTTTAGTTAAATAAGTTATCATTTCTTTAATCTCTTTGCTAGAAATAATTGAATGATGGATTGAATTGGATCTTGCGAATAAGATTGCATTTTCAATATTATCTATAAAGGATATCATATTTTGACAATCTAAATTTATTTGACTTATAGTCCCTTGGAAAGTGATGTAATTTTCATAAGTTTCTATTGTAGTTTTAATTACCAATTGGAACTTTCTCAAATTATTCTGTAATTTGATTTGATTTTGCCAGAGTGTATTTAATGATTTATTATAATGGTTTATTAATCTTGTATACAGTGACACCTGTAGGTTGACCTCGTGTACAATTTCCTTTTGTTTACTTTATAAGATTTCTATTGCTTTATTATATTTTTCGCCATCGTCAGAATCTAGGTTTCCAAATAACCATTTATTTAATTTACCTATACCGTTAAATAATCCTCGTTTTGCTCGAATATGTGGTGAAATATTTTCAATTTTCCTCTGTAGCGTTTGAATTAAGAATTCTGTTCTACTTAACATTCCGCTTACTAGGCCGTGATATGAGATAGGATTTTCATTTGAACTGTTTACATTTACGACTCTTCGTCTAACTTGAATGAAATTATTGTTCAAAGCATCTGCTTGTCTGACTATTTCGCTTAAATCTAAGTAATGAATAAATGAATGCTTAGTATAAATTATTCTGCATGCTCCTAATCTAATGGGGAATATAAGGCTATTCAGCTTTGTTACGCTGATTTCTCTGTCGTTGCTATCAATTGTCGCTATTCGACATGCCATGTATACCAGGGTCATCCAAAACTTCATTTTCCTGTACCTGTAAACTGTTTGGATTTACTTTGATTTTCGTGCTATACTTTTATGATATGTACCTTTATTTGTCTATAGTAATATACCGTCGTTTTTAATTATTTCAAATGGGGTTAATTTAGTTATAAAATGAATTGAATTATTGTAGGGTAAAATAGAATGTTTAATTAACTGATTGACTGATAATTCTTTGTTATTTTCTCTAAAACATCAAAAATGTTCAAAAAGGGTTGAGTGAGATAATTCTACTAGTGAATTTGAATTACTATTTTTTTTTTTTCGCAATAGTAAAATGTAACTCAATTTTATGAAGTTTACGAAAGTTTCCTAAGTCATGATTTTTAAATTCCGTACCGTTATCTGCTGTTATTTTATTTTATTCGATTCCTATGATAGAAGCGTTTATTTCGTGGATTTTTGTTCTTAATGCGTCCAATGATTTTCCTAGGTATTTTCTGGTATTCTTCCTTGATTTTAGCTCGAGATTTTGGCTTAAAGTAAATCTCTTCATTTTTATTTAAGTCTTTTTGACCTTTTTGTTTCTTAATTAAATTTCTAAGATCTGTTGCTTTTCTTTTCGTATTTTCGTTACAAATCAAACTTATCTGATATTTATAGGGGTTTAAATCTTTATCCGTTATTGGGGTTGATAATATTGAATTTTCAATAGGTGTGTGTACTTTTACCGAGATTTCTGGTAGTGTGAATATTTTTCCAAGTGCATCTTGTATTATCTGATCTAATTCATCAAGATTCTCGTTATTTAATTGACTTGTTACTTTTTGTGGAATTTGTGGATTTGTATAAATTTTTATTTGTATATCGCAATTCGAGAATACGTATTTAATCATTTCATAAATTTTATTCCAATCTAATTTATCAAGTCCTGACGATATTTTCGGAAAGGCAATATGTTTATCTCTGTTTTGTAAGCATAATAGTTTTAAAGACAATAATGAAGAAAATACATTCTCGTATGTTGGTTTATCAAAGAAATTATTTTTAGTTATAAGGTAGTAAAGCATTCTGTTTTGGTTACGTATACAAGCAACTTGGCCAACATTTTTATTTTGTGAAAGTAATTCTGTAACATTATTATATTTAATTTTGAACTGAAGGGCGATGCCTTTATTCATATGGAAATCTTTACTTACACAGTGACAGAGAGAAAAATTGGTTGGTGCGTTGAATAAATTATCATTCTCTTCTGTTATATTATCACCATTTATTCGTTTATGCTGAAATTGAATAAGAAATTTTTCATATGATAATTGACTGTTTTTATGTTCATTATTTTCAGGATGTTTTTCCGGATATTTATAGGTTTTTGACTGATTTGGAACTTCCTGTTTTACTTCAATACTATGTTTACTTCCTATTTTATAACAATAAGGGTACTTGTATACTCTAACATTGTCCAAAAGCTCTTGGGATAATTTTGTTCGTTTTCTAGTAATAATTTTCTTATCCAAATAGGAGAATGGGTACGCAGCAAGGGGTTTTATTAAATTTGTTGTAATGGGCCTATTCGTGGTATTTATTATTTCTACTTTTGCGAAACCTCTTTTTGCTACTGTTAAAATTTCGGGTACATGTAATTTTCCTACTTCTTGTTCATCTATTAATATTTCACCATTAGGAATTGTTACTGGGAGGTTTTTAATTAATTTTTCATAAGGTCTTATAGTGAACTCGAACCTTTTATCTTCGGGTATTCTGAATTTGATAGGAATGGCAACATTGTCATTAAATAGTACGCCATTGGAAAAGTCTATATTTAGATTCATATTCATGATATCTTTTAATCCTAAGATTCCGTCAACGAATTCATGGAAGTCATATAAGATAAATTTAATATGATAATTACTGCTGAACTCTGCAAACGCAGGAATTTTCGCTTGATATTCGATTGTTCTCTTTGCGAATGCTGATGTAATATCTACATTACTATGGTAGATACATTTGGGATAATAATTTTCTGCAAATCTAGGTCGAAGAAATGACCTACTAGTACCTGTATCAATTAGTAATTTCATTTTTGGATTTTGAATTTCTATATAAGGCAAAGGGTTGTTTGAATTTAATTCTATACTGTCTGAGTTTCCGAGGCTTGTTCGCGAAAATTTTTGATTTTCATTAGTTTGATATACCGAGTGTTTTAAAATATCGGTTTCATTAACTTGATTTGGATCATATTCTGGATCGTATACAGGGTTTAAATTTAAATATTGCTCTTCTTGATCATAATCATTCATATAAAGATCTTCCGAAATAAAATTTTTATGTTGGTTATAATCAGCAAAATGATTGTTTCCGTATGGAACATTGGTTTGATTATTTTGTCTATATGGCTGTTGATAATTCCATTGATTAAAATTTGGTTGATTTTGATAATTTGCTTTCTGGAATATTATATTTTGTTTGAAAGAATGATCGCGTGTAAAATTATTATTTAAATTACCATATAATCTTTCAAAATTATTACATTCATCAATGTAGGCAATTGCATCCTCGAGAGACTCTGGTTTCTTAAGGTGCATGTTATTTCTCAAGACACCAGTGGATCCTGCAATAAATGTGTTTAAAGCTATTTTATCGCAATACGTATACTGAAAAATTTTTTCGTCTCGTTGTAGGGTGGTGTCGTTGTCTATTCGTTGGATTACATGACTTCGTAATACCTGAAGGCGTGTTCCAAAATCATGCATTGTCTCATTTTTAAAAGGTCGTGTTCTTGTTAATTCTTGTATCATACAGTTTAAATCGCGTCTGTCTGCGAAGCATTGTTGTAAGGCGGCTTTGATATCGTTCCAAGAAAGTAATTCTGCACGATTACCTACAAATATTTCCGCTCTACCAATTAACTTTCCGTGAATGCACTCGAAAATTAATTAATTTAAATCTGCGTCGTTATGTACTCTGTATCTTTCAACAAATTTATCACATTTTCTGATAAATCTATTGAGAGTATTCGCGTCACCATCATATGGTTTAATATTCTCTAATTGAAATTCGAAAATATCCCAATTAATTTGGGCGCTTTCTGGAACCTGAACCGGGGAAACTACCGGAGGAACCATATTTCTAGTTAAATTTACATTGTCACTTGAATTTCTTGATTTTGAAGAAGTTGCTTCTTCCTTTATTGATAACTATAAAAATCCTTTAATAAATCTTCAATTGCTTTCATTCAATTATTTACCAGCAAGGGTTTATTATTCACTTTGATTATTAATTATTTTTTTTAATTTCTTAATAAAATTATTTGCTTTCTTAAAATTATCTCCCTAAACTTGAAAAAAAGTAAGGAATTAATAAAATCCTTTAATTTCTTATTATTATCTCCCTAAACTTGAAAAAAGGTAAGGAAGGCGAAAGGAACTATTTGGCACTTACAGTTTAAATCTGAAGCACGTAGTTTCTTTCCTGACTTCTGCTACTCTTACGTCTTGGTTCTCGAAGTGTAGATTCTTGTTTCTGGATACGGCTTCGATGTAGAAACACCTAGTTGTGGAAATTCGGTCCTTCAGCAAAATGCGATTTCTTCTTTTACACAACCGCACGTATCCTACCGACTGCGCCAGATATGTATCGTGAGACACCAAGAGGGTTTTTAAAAACTGTTTATTTCAATTATTACAATAATGGTGAAGTTACTATATACTAAATGAAATAACTGAGAGATGTGTTCTCTTCAAGAGTAAGCTTAGAAGTGCTGAAGGCTAATACAATTGGTTATAACGTAAACTTCTTATCTATAATATAAAAATAGGTTTCTAAGAATAACAGAGCAACCTTGCAGTTTATTATGTATACGCTGCACTTTCTGGGTATGTAACTAGAGGAAACAATCCCAAAATAGGTGTTATATTGATTATATGTCAATGAAGAAGTGGCACAAAACATTAACGAATAGTAACGTCATTATAGCATTATATATTTTCATTGAAACGTGGAAATACCACATAAATAATAACACAAAATCTCTGAAAAGAAGGAAAATATCTATAAAAAAAAAGGAAAGAATGGAAGGATTGCAGAAATCAATAAACGAGAAAAATGACATATATGAAACTTATGGAACAACCTGAAAATTAATACTTGAAAACATAATATAGAGCCTATAAAAACAAACTATAAAAATTCATTAAAAAAACAAAAGCAGCTTACTTTCAAAATATGATAAATCGGAGCAGGGATTCATCCAGAGGTCTATGGAAAGTAGTAAATATATTATGTAACAAAAACGAAAACAAAACAGAAATAAATAATATAGATAGAATCTGGGAAAATAATACATGACAAACTTGAGGTCACAGGAAACCTCAATCATTATTATAGTACGTTGAGAGAAAAATAATCGAGAAAATGAGAATAGTAAAATTCTTAGATAAATTTAATGTACTGTGAGAAAAGCGGTATTGTTTTAGAACTGGTAAATTTACTGAGGATGCAGTATGTGATCTAACTGATTGCATTTATAGGGGCATGGATAAGAAAATACCGACTCTATGTGTTTTTATCGATCTCGCGAAAGCTTTCGACACAGTTTGCCATCAGATACTGTTGAGGAAACTGAAGATATATGGTCTTAGAGGCAAGGTGTATACTCTGCTAAAATCATATCTACAAAACATAATGCAGCACGTGTAGATAGACGACACTATGAGCTTCCTAATGCCACTCATCACTATACTCTGTTATGGTCCTAAAGAAGGACCATGTGTTGTTTTCAAGTTCTGAGTATTGATGAGCACAAGTACCCTGGGAGCTATACGGTGAGATACGATTTGCGAAACACTGAACCTTAAATTCTCTAACATTCCACGCACCTTGATAGAGTATTTTTCAACCTACACTAAATGTCACTGAAGCACATTCATGTCCGCATATATTATTGATATTGAAGTCGATCATAAACTATATCGTTCTTCCTTCACTTATCCCTTATGTCTTGGCTACCTCTTCGAATGGTAGAACACAGATTTTCGCTAAAGTTCGTTTCACACGTGGTCGAGTTGTTTGTATGGACACGACTCTGGTCACTCCGTCACTACCTGGGTGTAACTGAATGATCTATCCAAGGGGCCACTGCTGTGGTGGTACATTTTCCTCTGTGATGAGAACCATCGCATTGAGCTTTACTGTATTTTTCTGGATGCAATTCCACTTCTAACGAGCTTGCAATTGTGGCAAATATTATCGATGTCAACGTTGCCATAAAAGCTGTCAGGCGAGAACTGTCCTCTTGATCTTGCACCATTCCATCCAGAATTGTTTGATATCTCTCCGAGTTTTTTGTGGCGAATTCTTTAGATCTATTCTATTCTATTGTTTTTGTGATATCTCGAATCAGTAAACTTCAAATTTTAATATACACATACCTTCATTTCCAAGTATCTAACTAACTGAAACTTGCTTCGAAGTCATATTGTCCTAACTTTTCATTTTTATTCAAATTCTACTGGCTTTTTCTTAATTGAATAAACTTAACGTGGGTTTATGTAGCCAAATGCTTACGTAATTGATTTGCCTCTCTCTCTATGCTAGTTCTCAACCATTGACAAATTGAAAGCAAATCTTGTGTTTTGAAGATACATCTACCAAAAATGCTATTAACGCTGTGTAATAGCAACAAGGTTAAGCTAAAACTTTGATCTATTATCACTAGATAGATACTTCAAAATCTATAAGAAAGTGTTATCGTC
The DNA here is from genome assembly GCA_030704885.1 of Cynegetis impunctata. Taxonomy (NCBI): domain Eukaryota; kingdom Metazoa; phylum Arthropoda; class Insecta; order Coleoptera; family Coccinellidae; genus Cynegetis; species Cynegetis impunctata. The sequence continues at coordinate 188,502 of JARQZK010000117.1, forward strand.
TAGTATACATGAACCAAGTAATAGACTCTTGTTTATTCGTCGTAAACGTTCAAAGCTTAGTAGTGGAATTCTCATCCATTTATAACCTAGAATGTTTTTAAGTTTAACAACGCTGATAATAAATACATAGTTTGAAATTTATAGAATTGCTTTGTTTTCAGGTCTACCTTTCCCGGATGCGGTTGTCGAATGGGCTCGACCTAGGGAATATAGCAAACAGCTCAGGCTAGAAGCACCACCTACGCATTTTTGTCTGTGAGTTATGTTGAAAAGATTGGTACAATGGTATCAAGCACACTCATATAATGAGAAATGTGAATTTCTCTCAAAAGGGCTTGCATTTTTATATTTAAACTCTAATTCGATTGAATTGGTGATAATAGTAAATAAATTTCTGAATTGAAAGTAATATGAAAGTTTGGTAGAGTTGATGAAATACTAATGAATTTTTCAGTTCGTTGCCCCCAAAGATGCGTCGTCACTATCAACAATACATCAAATCTTTCCTTTCCGATTCATCATCAAATGGGAGCCAGAAATCGGTATGTATTTTATTTTCACCTATAATGATAGGTGAATGCGGTGAAATTTGTCACTTTTCTCAGAAATATAGTTGGGTTCATGTTCGTAATGTGAAATCAGATTCTAATCTCTATAACGCTATAAGTTTTCTACTTTTCACTAATTTACGATTGCTATTCTCTTCTTATTCTGAGCATATATATAATTTGATATATATCGTTCATAATTATATAGATTGTATAAATATATCTAGAAAAAAACTAAAATTATGCAAACTTTCACCTTAATTCGTTTCCAAAACTCATCTATTTGTAGTGAATCGAAATTTTTTTTGAACTATAGTTTCCTTCTCCATCTAACCAAGTCGAAAATCTTGATACATCCTGGCCAATGACGCATGATACGGTAAGATTTTCCTAGTCGAAAAAACAAAACCTACAGAAATTATTTTCAGGTGAATAACTACTCTGCTATGGAAAACAGTGATACTCAGGTGAGATAATATTGACTTCTATAAATTAACACATGTTTTGAGGTCTACAGATATATATATATATATATATATATATATATATATATATATATATATATATATATATATATATATATATATATATATATATATATATATATATATATATATATTCCTAATAGGTGTTGACAACTGAAGGAATTAATACATATCTACAAGCACAACGACGGCCTTTGGTACAATGCAGAGAAGTGAGTTATTTATAATAAGAAATATTCATTGGATATATCGGTATGTTTCATGTTTTTCAAGGAGGGTGTCAAAAATAGCAGTGAGAACTTCAATATCAACAGTACATTCACAAGAATATTTCAGCAATTTCAAAATATTCCTAGAGCATCTACATCAATGACTTCTTCAACGATTTTCAATAGTGGCCGTAGAGAAGAGGTGAGTATATTTGGTATTGTATATTGATCACTGGAAGAATGTCATCGTTTAATACAGCTCACACTCGATCGTGTAAATAAGAATTATCTTCTCCTGATACAAATGTATCTAAAGGCAAACAAATTCTGAGAAAACGACAATGGTATACGACTGTCTGATAGTATTGACCGGCTACATATCCTTACATTATCCCTTGAATAGGAATTCCATGTCGTCAGATCTCATCAAACTAGGGAGAGGGGATTTTATTAATGAATTTTTCAAAAAAATTTTCCAACGAATTTATTATGTTATATATAAATATATATATATATATATATATATATATATATATATATATATATATATATATATATATATATATATATAATGATTTTTTATTTTGAGAGCCAAAAATTCCGATTTTCTTTATATTTAAGTCTTAGTAACCTTGAAATTGAACACGTTTATTAAAACTTAATTTCCGCTATATTCCAATATATTATGACAATTCTTCTTTCGACACACAGTCTTTATTAGAATGAGTTATACGACATAGTTTGTTACAATTGCTATAGTATATGTGAATATAGTTTTATAGGTTATTATAATTTTGAGTATTTTTATAGCTATGGAATTAATTCTGTTTTCTTATAGTAGCCATCTTTCAAACCACTGAATCGCCAGAAATAAATGAGGAAAATTACTTTATTCTGATCTTTCTGAATAATTATAAAAATCTCAAACGGGCAGAAATGTTTTCAAAAAAACTATGTTGAGGAGACTAATGATATATATTAAAAACTTACTTGTTTTAGCAGCCTTATCGCAATCCGCTGATTGGACTTCCGATATCTCTGATGCCCTCAAGGGTGAGATCTTCACTTGAAATACTTATAATATTTATTTTATTTTTCAATTTTGCAGAATGTTGTTCAGCAGAGTGCCACTTCCTCCCCAATGATGTTACAAGAAAGGTCCCGGTATAATGAAGCTCTATACCCCAATTCATCCTGCCGGAACTCTTACTGTTACCAAACCTTTTATAACAATCCATCGCCATTTTCTTCAGGAGAGGTAGTGAGATATTGCTTGAATTCTGAATCATTGACATAGAATATCCGAATATTGCACATCGATAATAATCATTCTTGGGAGAAGAATTTTGTAACATTTAGCCGAGTTGAATTCGAAATATCAATATAACGAATTTTTTACCATGTATAATTTCTTGACGAAATATATATATATATATATATATATATATATATATATATATATATATATATATATATATATATATATATATATATATATATTATATATATATATATATTTATATTACATTTATATATTGTTGTTTCACAATTTATATTAAATAAATAAAAAAAATATAATTTTTATTTTTGTATATTTATAAAGAAATATATTATTTTTTGTGTATATATATATATATATATATATATATATATATATATATATATATATATATATATATATATATATATATATGTGTGTGTGTGTACTTCTACAAAGAGTACTCATAATTGAATAATTACATTTATATATATCTGAAAAGTCCTAACCTCTGAATAATTCCATTGTATCTGTAAATAGATACCGATGCAGACAGATATATTCTTCTGAATCATTATTTTTATTACAGCGCCACTATCAACGGCAGAATATATCACCGATCATTTCTTCTGGAAGTGTGAGTATTGATATCTATATTCATATGATCTAAAACCATTTATGAGTAAGAACAGTAATAGCAGTAGAGTGGTTTTGCACTCGTTCCCAATTATCATTCTTATGAGCAATGGCATTATTTTTATGGAGTGCTCTTATAGAGAAGTCTAATTTATCTGCATGTGAACGCAACTGATATGAATAGTTAAAAGGAAGAGTAAATAGTTAAAAGAGAGAGATTGCAGAAACTGGAACTTATATTTTAATTTGTACGCTGGAACTACTTTGCTATTCTCATTTGTCTTTTCACGTTGTTTTCACCATGTACAGCTTTTCATTACAGCAAACACAAAAATCCCCGATTCGCACAGATACGTCGTGAAAATTTCGCAGAGCCTTATCACTCCAAAGGGATTATTCATCTTTCTCCAAAATCATCCCATGCAGCCAAATTCGGCCTTGAGACAATTGTCGCAAGATATCTCGATTAGAGTGTCTTCAGCAGAAGTAAACTCCGATGAAGTGTTGAATGGATCTTGAATCCGTGCAACTCTATCGAAATTTTCTTTTCGAAAGTATTTCTCAAAACAGATTATTACATTTCCTTCAAATGTTCTCATATCTTGAGGAAAATTAAGTGCATTTGGACGTCAAATATTGAAAAAGAATTTTTGATATCCATTTTCTTCTCCATATCTTGTGTTTTTTCGTGAAAGCTGATATTTTGTTCGTTGATTTCCAATGGTGCTCTCATTGCGTAGAGAGATTAAGGAAATTCTGCTTCTGCTCATAAACTTTCCGAAAGATTTTGCAGAATATTCCAGATCTAATGCGAAAGGCATCTTGACGTTTCCATCTCGATCATATTTTTTATAATCCAGAAGGCTTGACAATTTGCGCTCGCGAGTTAGGTTTATACAGAATAAAGTGAAAATTTAGATGTTTTGAGCTTTTTACTTTATTTTTGTTGCTTCGCGACACCTGTTAAAAAAAATTATATTCTAACTGTACCAGCGATTTATCGATTTAATTATATAGCAAACTAGATGAGCCTAGAACATAACACTTGATGACTTCTAGGAGTTCGGAGTAACAAATATGAGAAACAATTTATATAAAAAGGACCCATATATGTGTGTCGCTCATCAAAATGAACTAAACCATTTCGCACTGAAACTCTGTAATCATTATTTACTCCTATAGTATTCTACTAGGAGGCTAAATATATTAAAAATCACTTCTTAACGGTTGGATTAGATAATAATGTAGAAATCAACTCGCAACAAGGAAACATTAAAGGATCTTATTATTATTGACAACTAAAAAGTGAGGGTGAACCTTGATGATATGTACATCATAGTACGAAAATGACCGAGAAAGTTTTTGTTTAGGAATACACGTGCTTCAATGAGTTTCGTGAAATTATATCATAAAAGTACTCTTATACAATTCAAACAAGAGAATACGAATAGATTGCAAATGTCAGGTAGAATTGAATGCATTGAGCCTAATTGTTCATTAAATAAACTATAAAATAGACTTTGTATGCCTGCCTCTTTCTTGTTTCCATTCTCCTGGAATAAACTATTTCACATTTTTGTTCAAAATCCTCCAGAAATCTCTTCGAGGAACACTTGTTTCAATATTTACAAAAAAATTCATGAATACAAAAGTTTGTTTCACTAGATTTATCGATGTTAGGAGTGAAAATATTTGTCTTCAATAAAAATTGAGAATATGTTCTTTGAAATTATTTTATGAGAACCTTAAATTTTGCATTAATATGGAAGGATCAACACTGATGTTCTGAAAGTCTTTAAGTATGAAGTAATGTATCAAATTAATATAGTTTCTTAGTTTATAGATAATCAAAGTATTTAATATTTTCTTTTTATAGTCACGAGTTTAATTGAATTATATTGCACAAACATTCATTCAAAACATTAAGTTTAGAAAGTAGTCGAATGTTCAAATGGAAATTTTCTCACAGAATATCATCGCAAATTCATTCACATTCACACGAAAATATCGTCGAATTTGTCAGCTCTAAAGGATCAGCTGGATACAAGAAGAATAAATGAAATTTTTCTTTTATTTTTTCTCTATCTATGTGAAACAACACTTTTCCTCAATCACGTATCTCAGAAAAAGCATACTATTTCAATTTCGATTCTGGAAAAAAATATTCGCCAGGACGAATTCATTCATTAATTTTTTTGGATATATTATACTTGACGTTTATCAAAAAACTACCTCGCCGAGATCGAAGACTTCCATTAAACGAAAATATGCAGAAAAAAGAAATTTTGTTTTCACGGAGGTGAGGCATCGTTCATGGAGGTGATATTAAACTAGATAAGGAGGTGATTAGTAACAGGTATCCATCATAATGCATTTTATTTAACACCAAAATGACATATATATATATATATATATATATATATATATATATATATATATATATATATATATATATATATATATATATATATATGAATTTGAACAAAATTTGAAATAAATTTGGAAGATCTATGACATCTGAAAAAACATATTCTTCCTTCTTCTCATTGAAGTCAGGGAAGTTCAATATCCTCTGAACATCCGATTCGTCTATGACAGAAAAGTCATGTTTTTCCGGAAAGGTAAATGTCTTGCTGCCAACTTTCTTCATGAATTTTTACATGTATTCTCCATTGCCATCGTCCGAACAGATTAGACATATGTAGTGACGAACTATTTTTTTGCCAGCTAATCTTACCACCACATACATGCTTTCCTAGAGTTTTTCTTTAATTTGTGTTGAATAGCCGAAAGTGGAATATCGTCACTATCAGAAGATGAATAAACATCTTCATAATGTAGTCGAAGTGGATCTGGAATCAATGAAATTTCAATGTCGTACTTGAAACAAAGAAAATATGTTTACCTTCGACAACCTGGAGTTGTATATTCCCCAATCCATAATGCCCACAATCCTGGTCTTCCCTACAATCGATGCAGGAAAGTTGTCTGACTCGCAAAAGGGTTATACAGTTTTTAGACCAACACACTTCATGTATCTTCATTGTTCCTTTGAATGCTGACAGAGTTTGTGGAAGAACACAATCAATCTCTTCAATTCTGGCTGAATCTATAGGAATAATCTTGACTTTTGTGGAATCTCTCAGTGCTTGTACCAAAGAATGGAAATCTGGAATATCTCTCCCCATTGCTACCTAGCGATCAGCTTCTCGTTTCACCAAACCCCCAATTCCATCAGGAGCACCTTTCCCATGTCCGCTTTCACTATAGTGCCAACGTAGACGGTCAACTTCCATATAATTAGCAAGATAATTTGCCATTAGGAAAAACTGTTTCTTGTTTCTATACTGCGTAGACAGAAAATGAACAGTTTCTATACATGGTACAATTTTGCGAATCTCATCGATCGCTAATTGTAAGTGAGCACATATAGCTGATGGATCATGACAGAGGTTATCTGATAAGGTACATATAGAAAGTGGTACAGAATTGCCATTTTCTGGATGTTTATAGTATATTACCACAGTATGCAGACTAATTTGTGGTTTGGAACCACCAAAATGTGCCGATTGGACTTCCTCATTATACTTACACTTATAATTTTCCGAGAAATCTGCATGAATTAAAATGTCTCTTGTTGCCAAATTCTTTTTGATGTTGTCTAGAACGGTATACTGATGTATTATATTTCTCACATGCATTGAGAATTTGTTTAAGTTTTATTGAAAAATTAGATATCAGCCTTCAAACAAAAAATCTTTTATTTCACTGTTTTTTGGCATATTTTATTTTTTTCTTTCCTCTGATGGTTAGTACTTGCTTTTTCGCGAACCACTTCTGGTAATATGACTTCATTTGGATCGTATTCCAGAATTTTAATATTTTCGTGTTGGCATTGCTCACATTTTTTTTCCAAACAATTTTCTAAGGAAGGCTTATCTGTACAAGTTAATGATTTTATCACCTCTTCAGGCGTTTTTTCCTGGATAATTTTCAAGAAATGTCATCTCGAAATAACTAGTGCCATATTAGTGTGCATTGAATATAAACAAGTATTTCTGGCTGAAACAGTGGGCTGCAATACCCCAGAATGTTACATATGAAATTTTCAGAGTTGGATAGCTTCTCTTGAATTTTCCGTAAATATTTTTCAATGTATCATTAAGATATCTTTTTTGTTTTTTCTGTTTTTGAAACGTTATTGTATCTTTCTTGCCTGGACAAACACGGCTATTTTCTAAATAGTTGATGGAATCCGTCGTTACTACGTGATAATTTAACATGATTAACAAAACTAAATTTGATTTTACTACGTTTATTATCACAAAATATTTTGAAAAATATAACACTGCGATTGCAATTTCGGTCACTAGACCATCATCGGGCAGATTGAGTTCTTAACTCAATCTGCCCGATGATGGTCTAGTGACCGAAATTGCAATCGCAGTGTTATATTTTTCAAAATATTTTGTGATAATAAACGTAGTAAAATCAAATTTAGTTTTGTTAACGGCTATTTTCATCTTTCAATAAGAACGAGGTGACACATTGTTGCGTATGTAATATCTTGTTCTGGATTCTATCTTTTTCAAATTTGCTTTTTCCGAAGAAGATAATGTGAGACGATAAGGACGCCATATAATTCGTGAAACCATATTTTTTAATTAAAGGTCCTGTAATATGTTCCACAAATTTTTTTTTTTTTGTAGAGAACCTTTTTGTTTTTTGAAATTTTCTCTCAATTGAGATGACAACACTTCACCAAATAGTAATTTTTTCTAACTATTTGTCCAACATTTAAGCCACTGACCATATTCGTTACATTCGTTTGTGGACTTGTTTTTTTGGAAGTCTTTTTTAGTCGCAGAGCCCGTTTTTTATACTTCTCGGCTCGTTTATCTACTACTTGTAATTTTCTCTCAAGATATTCGATTCTTGATTTAAGTACATGTCTATTCCTTTGTCTGATCCTTTCACCAGATGCTACTCTGCTTCTGGAATTCGTAGAAGTTGTTCTTGCAGTCTTAGGAGTATCGTCATGAATATTAGGTTCCTCAGGTGCCCTTTGAAATAATTCTTGAACTGGTGATTATGGTGGAGTATAGTCATCCAGAAAGTTGTGTTCACGTATTGATTCTTTCTTTCTTTGGTAATATCTTTTACCTTTCCCTCCATTTTCTGCTTGTGGCCCTCTTCTCACGTTCAGGCATATCACTTACTCCTTTGATTTTTCCAGATGCTTTTCTTGCATAATAGCGTTCTCTTTCCTCTCTTTTGGCTTCCTGATATCTAACAGGATCACTTTTAATGTTTTCTCGCAATATTTTCATACATTCTTTGACTTGTTTTCTTCTTTTGTCTGTACTTCTATTGTTTTTTTTAACCCGCGTCATTATGAGAGAAGTACCTGTGAGCTTACCACATCCGCCATACTGAATATTTATTACTACATCGTAAGTCAGGTAGATGGCAGAGAACTCACGCTTTTTTCAATATTTTAATGATGAAGTAACGGAGTTGAGGACTATTATGCGGGACAACATATTGTAGTGATATTTTGAAGTTTTCATTAAGATTTAGGAATAAGCTTCCATATGGATTCGAATCGAAGATTGCATTGTTATTATAAAACATATTTCAAATGGATCACTGATTTTAATTTCTGCCGTAATCATTCGAAACATCGTTGTTTCCTGGAGAGGGGACAGTTCACGGAGGTGATATCTCACCTACTGTGAAGAGGTTGAAAAATCTGAAGAAAAAGTATTTGAAAGTCCTTAAGCCCTAATAATATGTATTCATGTTCAGTATCAATGTTGCGTACTTGTTTTCCACTCTAACTCTAACTTTGCTAAATCAGCATGTGAAAGACATGTGAGTTCAGGTTCTTATTAGAATGACCCGTATCTGTTATTCAATTCAACATGAAATAATTATATATTTTTTTATTACAGAGCACCACTCCTCTAGTTCAAAATCACTTGATGGGTCCGAATTTCAAACCGCTTTTCGAATTCTTTTAATCAGAATATCGAAGATTTTACGTTTTTCAACATTTTTGTTCACTTTTATATACTACACACGATAATTTTTCATGTTTTCAATTAGCCTTTCATTATTTTTTTATATTATGAATTTTATGAAAATATGCCCTTTTTGTATTTTGAGCAGTTTCCTTACTTTTTCATTGATACATTCTTCTTTCGATTGTATCTGAGAGTTATTTCGAGCATGGAATTATTTTCATTTGTCCTTTAATAATTCCAGCCATTGTTCCTCTTTTGGAAAGCAATGATTTATTTTTTGATGGAAGTCATGAGTATGAAATTTATTGGAAAGATTCTGATTACCTATATTTATGATTAGAATTAATTTTAAACATTGTATTATTTTACCTATTTTTGATATCTATGAATCTCGAAGAATGTATCAACAAATAACATATTTTATAATATATCCAGATTGCTAGTGTTTTATTTCGTGTTGTAATATTCAATAAAACATTACAATAGCTTTATATATTCATTACCAATTTTACATACTGATGGTCAGAAACACATAATAATTATGTAATGGTAGGTTAAAATTCTGAACTGAAAACAATGAATGACAACCTAGCTGACTTTTACATACAAGAAAAATTTATTTGTAAATTCCTGGACTTTCAAATTTGGAAGTGACATCTTTGGCATTGGATGAAAAATCCTGATAGTTTTATTTCAGATTTGAAAGCAATTTTAATATAACATTTAGATATGGCATCCGCATTTTTTTCTGTTAGTGGACCGAAATTTTTTGGGGCATTTGAGCGCTCGCCAAAGAATTCATATCTTCCGCTAACGTTCGTATGTATGGATGTCCCTGAAATTGCTGAATGATACTCAATCACTCGTACAAGTGATTTAATAAAACGTTAAGTAACCACTTAACTCTGAAGCATGTCTTAGTTATAATCTCCAGTTACTTATATGTTCTCTTTCTGAAAACATACTGAAAGCATCTTATCACTTATTATAGTTTTGTCTTATCGTTGAATCAGATACTCAGTTTATTCAAATATAGTAGCTACCTATATTATAACATTGTATACAATGATGTATTAGATACATACTGCTGTTCGTTGCGATATTAATAATATACACGTTGCTTTCAGCACGATGAAACCCTCGTTTTTACGGTGTAACTGTTAGTACAGTTTTTCATAAGAATTTCTTCAGAATATCAGTTTAGTATACCTTAGTTCAGATATCTTCATTATATAATTTTATTAAGATAAGACCATTTTACCAAATTTGATTTAATGAGACAATATTTTTATAGGTTTGAAGGAATCAATAACATTACGGTGCATCCTCTGAAATTATTTTTTTCACTATCCTTCACCCTCCAAGGTCGATCAAAAAGTTCCGGGACTAAGAAAAATTAGATAAAGGTACCTTCAACGTCAAATCACCTGATTTGTTTTATGATGCTTGGCACCAAAAACTCATTTTATATATACATATATATATATATATATATATATATATATATATATATATATATATGTATATATATATATATATATATATATATATATATCGCGCTTTCATTTAAAAACTTGTCACTCACTTTATCTTCGCGAAGAGACAGATCTGAGAAAATCGCCGAAAGGCGTCAACAAATTCATTTAGGAGGAACGTTTTTACGTAAAACTGGACTCCGCCCTTTCAACCCCCAGAGCTACCACTCCAAAATTTTTATATGGTACAAGGGGTCGAGTGATACATCATTTCAAAGGGCTGTTTAATCACCATTTTGTGAACATTCACTATTTGATGAAATATCAGGGAATTTCAAAAATAACTGTTCAGTTTAGTATAAACACTTTGAATTTCAGTAGGTATCTAATTAACCCTTGTAGGTATAGGCGAAATGTGCACCACAACGCAATATAATCTAGTGTAAATGTTTCAAAACCAAATTTTATTTTTCTGTTTTCAACAGAAAAGGATTAAATTCTAGTAGATAATGGTCTACAATATTCAATCTTATACTTTCTACGTAAACATATTCATTATAATTCGATTCGTTGAAAAGTGACAAAGAAAATCCGCGTTGTATCAAGCGGTTATTCGGCTTTAGACAACTATCCGGTTATATTTCCACATCCATGTCCAATTTTCGAAAGAAAGCTGTAAGTACGACAATGGCTACTCGAAAATAAATATCGAATGACAGGTTATTACGAAAACGGCTTCCTCCATGAAGATAATTGAATTTGACATTACTACGAAGACGGCTACTAAATTTTTCATTTGAAAGACTAATATGTCCCGTAGCACCCTTTCCATACCTATATATTCACAATATTATTCAAATTATATCGGAACTAAGTGAATTCCCTTCTCCAACAAGTCTCCCAGGATAACACCGTCTGTGCATAGTAATCTGAATTCACCAAATCTTGAATAGGTCGCAACTTTAAGGTGAATTATTAGGTCATACCATGGTGTATGCACTTCTGAACATTACTCAAAGTGCTTGCCATCTAATATAAAAAAGTGAAGCTTACCTTTCTTCCAATCTCCAACTAGACCTACTTATATCACTCCAGGCACTCAAACTTCTGTTTCTTCTAGGTAAAAGGGGTCCTCTGCTAGAGCCCCTATCGATTGTATCTGGGGGGAAATTAACTCTCAACCTTGAAGTTTGTAACGAGCTTTCATCGCTAGGAATCATCTCGTAACTCCAAGGCTTCGAGTCTGGGGGCTCGGCGTACTGTTGCCCAACCCCCACACTTTCACCTGATGATGTTGGGGAATGCACTTTGATAGTTGTATTGACAGCTTATCGTAATTTTATCAGTACACTCACGCCTTAGAAGGTTTCTCACGTAGTTTTTATTATATTACGGAGCTAATCCTACCACTCACATTATTGCTATTTCTACATCTCGTGTAGAAATGGAAACCTGGAAGAAAAACATATTGTTAATATTGAATTTGTGCTGGCATCGAACAAATCTGAAAACTTTTAATTTTCGAATTAAAAATTGTAACTGATTTTAAATTTCAGTTCCGAAGTTCTACATAATCTTTAAGATAATGCACTAAAACTGTCTTAAATTATACAGTTGAATCTATCGATATTCGCTTATTAGGACATGAGCCTTTAGTGTATTATATATAATTTTTTCTGATATAAAGAATTATTGCAATGACTTAAAAATGGTAGGTAATGATCACTGCAACATTCTGCTACTAGAGGCGTCTGGCCACATACCTTTTTTTTATCTAGGCACTGGCAATACACACTATACTTACCTACTATCTATCGGAGTTATGATACTGGCGTTATTAGCTTGCTACGGAAAGTATTTATTGCGTGCAATATGAAATTTAGAGTAATGGAATTATTGAGAAAAATAATCCAAACTGACATAAGGGCACATTCATTTGTGTTATATGTAAGTATAATATACCTATATACAGAAGTTTAAATTGAGGGAAAACCAGCCCTTGGGAGAATTCCGGTTGTCATGGTTCTGCCACCCTAATACAGAGCGAAAGTCAAGAGAAGTATTACGTTTATTAGGAAATCTCCGGATAGAGAGAAACAATAAGTTAGGTACGTGTTTGAGGCTCCATATTACAACAACGGTTAAGTACATGGATTGAACTCCTAGTAAGCGTAAATATGTACCTACTGAATTATATTTACTTTCACTCAGTTTACTTAAAACTCACGTAAATTAAGGTATTTTCAAGTGATTATTTTGAGATCATTGATGGGCGATTCCGGCCATCTTGTGGGCATAACTGGCTTGGTTATCAATACTTCATGGATTTTCTTTCGTAATTTTTGTTCAGATGTCGCAAACATCGAATGTACCGATGAGAGTCTGTCAATGAGGAAACAAAATATATATATATATATATATATATTCATTCGAATTGTTGTTGCCTGTGATCTATTTTTAATCTCTTGATAATTATTAGCAATAACAGGCTGGTTGAATCTTCCGTAGCAGAGGTTTTTATTTGTTGTACTATTTTCATCTCCAAATTTTCAATCCAATGCTTTGCTACGCCGTTCTGATGAGGACCAAAGAGTCCGAAACACGTGTCAACGGCTGCTTCCATATAAACGTTCTATACCGATAATTCTGCTCTGCTTTTTTAATATTTTCCTGCGACTAATTTCTTTGTTGTTAAATAAATAGTACCCTATTATTTTTATTTTCGAACATTACGTAGTTCTGTGGTTTCCATTGCCATCTAATGATAACAATTTTGAATGTTGATATTAGACTGAATAGCACGTAATAAATAACCACATTCGAAAAAAATTTTAGCAAGACAAAGTAGTCTTTGTCTATTCAAATTTTTTCAAATCAATAAATGTCAAAGAAATTTCAATTTTTTCAAAAGTTTTGAAAAACTACGAATGTCGTAGTGAAACGTCAACTTTTTAATAAAATCGAGTTTTTTAAGATTCAACCAGCCTGTTATTGCTAATAATTATCAAGAGATTATATATATATATATATATATATATATATATATATATATATATATATATATATATATATATATATATATATATATATATATATATATTAATATATATATTAATATATATAATATATATATATATATATATATTTACATATAAATATATATATAGGTACAGTGGCGTAGATAGCTTTTTGCCATGGGGGGGGATATGACTGAGTGCAAAATTTCATAAGATCTATTTTTGTTGATAAAAATCTTTCATGTAGGTAGTACAAAATAAACAGAAAAGCTTAATTAAATTGCAGAAATTCAAATTATTTGAAGCGGAAAAAATTAATTAAAAATCGGTGAAAAATTTAATTTAATTAGATATATATATACATCATTGAAAATATTCTTGGGAAAATCAGAGCTGAAAATCTAGTTTTCGGCGTTTTTTGACAATCCATTTATGACTTTGTCAGCTGTGATTCCATTGTCAGGATGAATTTACAGAGCAGCCAAACCTTTCAATGACAAACATGAATTTTTAATTTGCAATGTATTTTATATATTCAGAAGAGTCATTACAAGTCCATTTTTTTTATCGTGCTCCTTTGAATCGTTTCGAAAACATTGTGAACGTTATAAACAATATCCTGAAAAAAAAGGGTTTGTTTTTTTTCCAATATGTCAAAAATTAATTTAGATTTTTAAAATCTGAAGAAAGATTCGAAAAGAAGAGGAAATTTCCCAAAAGAAAGACTCAAGTTCCGGAACTGTAGGATTAAATATTTCCCCTAGGAACGGGTTATTTGGGTTGGGCCAGTCACGACCATTTAAGACACTTCACAACAATAAACATTATTCTACCATATTGAATATGAAAATTAAGGAATAATAGCGATTTTTCAATTAGTTATGCAATAGTTAACTACCAGTTTTTTAGTACTTGAACATGAAAATTGTGAGAGTGATAACTGTTCACTAAAGATCTGAGATTTGAGATTTTTTTTCATTCTTGGAGCTATTATATTATAAGGCTTCAGAGTAAATCCGCGTTGAAAAAAAAAAGTTTATTAACAATTTACGTAGTTTTGCAACATCAAAATAAATTTTTTTTATAATTCCAATGTTCATCTCCTATTGTTTGAAAAATTGTTATAAACGAATGCGTTGTTTAGTTGAGAATCAAGTAAAAAAGTTATGATTGATTAAAGTGTTCAATTTTGAAACTAGGTAAATTGTTAGTGAAAAAACTGAAAAATTGTATTTTTAAATTTTTTTTAACGGGGATCTATTATGCAGTCTTTCGAAACTAACTCCAAGAAAGGAAAAACATATCAGATTTATAGTTTAATAGTTATCACACTTGCAATATTTTTGTTCAAGCAGCAAAAAACTATTGCATAACTAATTGAAAAATCGCGATAAAAATGTTTTGTCGCTGGATTATTGTTCATTTACCTATCCAGTAAGAAATTTTTCATTCCTGAATTTAATATCAAATATACTTAGTTAAATAATGTTTATTGTTAAAGTGCCCCAAATAGGCGTTACTTTCTCAAGCCAGATTAACCGTTTTCGGCCTATATTTACCCCTCTGAGAAAATTAAATCCTACAGTTCCGGGAGACTTTCTTTTAGAAAATATCCTCTTCTTTTTGTATCTTTATTTAGATATCAAAAATATCAATTAATTTTTGAGATAATTTCTTCTTTCAGTAAATTGACTGTTTTTCGAAAACAGAACTCAACTTTTTTCAAAAAATATCAACATGCTCTTCCGAATCGAATGACACCTTGTTCATATTCTTCCGAGACTCATGAAAAAAGTAGAGCAAAAAAAGCACTTGTTGACTAGGCTATAATCTCATGATTATTAAATCTTTCTCCAAGATCTATGATCACAAGAAAATTTTTATTGAGTTCAAAATATGTGATTAAATTGACAATCAAAGCCAAGAGTTAGTCATATTTTGATACCTACTCTACCTCAAAAAATATTCGAAATATTAAATATTGATTGAAAATCTTCTATGAGCAGAAGTCACGCTCCTGGAATGTAAAGTTCAATCGGTCACTAGGAGCAACAAACGTATGTTAAATGGAAAATTTTATTTACGAAGGAACAAGTCAACCAAAACTACCTCACACTTCTTCTCTCTCTAAATTTTATACTACCTATACTATTGAACGAAACTGCTCGTGCTTTAGATATAATACTATACTATTAAACAAAAGCTCGAGCAGAAAGAGAAGAAGTGCGAGGAGATTTTGGTTGACTTCTTTCTTTCGAAATAAAAAATTTCCATTAGAGCCATTTGAACTACTTTAAACACGTTTTTTGCTCATAGTGACATACTACTAATTTAATTGAACATTGAATAAAATATGCGCAGAACTACTATAGTTACTCTACCCAAAATTAGAAAAACGATTCAGTTTCTTGATTTATTGGTATGTTAAAATTATGAGTACATATTTACTTTAAATGTGCTCTATTTGTACATAATTATAGCGAGCGACCATTTCATGGCTCCTGATTGGTCGGCCTGTTCGGAGCGCGGAAATTATACAATACTCAATTGTACAGCCGTCACGAAACCATATCTAGATGATTTTTATATAATTGCACATACATAATATCACAAGAGGTGCTAGTGCTTAGTAAATTTCATGTATACCCAAATACGTAGATACGAAAACTTTTATTCAATTCTATTATAATTTTGGTAGACTCATGGGGGGGATTGATCCCCCCTATCTACGCCACTGTATAGGTATATATATATATATATATATAGGTGTATATATATAATATATATTATATATATATATATATATATATATATATATATATATATATATATAGGTGTATATTTATAATATATATATATATATATATACTATATATATATATTATATATATATATATATATACTATATATATACTATATATATATGTAATATATATATTATATGTATATATATATATATATATATATATATATATATATATATATATATATACAGTGGCCGTAGGTAGCTTTTTGCAATGGGGGGGATATGACTTGTGTCATAACATGTGTTGTAAAATTCCATAAGTTTTTCTTCTATATTTCAATTTTTGATGATAAGAATAATCTTTCATGTAGCACAAAATAAGCAGAAAAATTAATTGAAATTGCAAAAAATTCAAATTACTTAATTAAATTGAAAAAAATTAATTTAAAGTTTTAAAAAAATTAAACTATATTAATTGGATATTGGATACCTATATGCATAATTGAAAATATTCTTGAGAAAATTAGAGCAGAAATCTAATTTTTGGCGTTTTTTTGACAATGGAGAAGTTTCCATTTTTTTTATGGATTGATTATAAAAATTTAAGTCAAATAAAACAAAAACCTGAAAGAATCAGTAAAATATCTCTAGAAATAAAAAACTCATAGGATTTTTGTTGTGCCTGTAAGAATAATTTCGTTCCACAGGCGCTCTATCGTGTGACGTCATTTGACCTAGTGTACCTACACAGCGCGTATTCGCCCAGTACTTACAAATTTATTGTTGTATAGTAACTTGCGCCGTTCGAATCGTATTTTATGAAAAACCTATAAACAAAAGAAGTAACGTCGACTTCACGTAAATCATCTTCGTTACAATCTTTTGAAATGATTGATTGTGATAAACCTGAGTTAAATGAAATGGAGGATCCGCTACCAGAGGACATTACTTCTACAGAATCAGATAATCATCCAAATAAAAAGAGAAACCAAGGAGTTCAAGTCAATATCAAAACTTCACAGAAAAATTAATCAGTGCAAACAATCACAAGAAGTGAAGTGCGAAAGGTACAGGAAATAAGTGCTCCCAAATCGTTTATGAATCTCCTCAGCTCTCTCCGTCAAGACTATCCTCACTTAGCAGTTCTCCTTCAAAAGCATCAATATTTTCGCAGAACAGTACAAGTTCAGCTAGTTCTTTCTCAAATACAATCAAGCCACAATATCGCAACGACATAAATAAAATAACTAAAAACGTTATTTTTTATATGGGGTTGCCAGAAGATTTTTTTTTCTTTCTCACGAAGCTACTATTTGACAAGGTTGCTAGTCTAGTAAGAGATATTTTAATATCATTGAAGAAAACTCGTTTAGACAATTCCTATGTGCGTCTGGCTGTAGATTTTGATATATGTAAAAGCTCAGTTAGTAAAATATTCAATAAAACTTTTCCCTTTATTGAAGCTGACCGAAACGAACAGTTAATATATTTTCCACCTATCGAAGAAATTTCTAAAAAGTTACAGTGAGTATTTTGCACTGTATTGAAATAAGAATCGAAAAATCTTCAAACGCAATGAAATAGGTTTTGACGTGCAGAGTCTATACATTGTAATACAATGAAATATTTGATTTCATAAATATCAATTTTTTGAGATGTCTAAAAATCTGCTGGAGCAATGTAAAAAAAGCTTTTCACTTAGTCGCGAAGTGCATTTTTAGTTGTACTGGAGCTTCACATTTGGCTGTCAATTTTGCAGTGTTGATATTGTTTTCATGGTTTCAGTTTTCAGCGGACATTTAATTTTCAATAGTAGATATGTTCTTCTGTTATGCCTTCTTCCATGAAATAAAAACTAAACGAACGGCTGTTTAACGTAAATAAACACGAACGAAGCAAGAGCCCTGGCGCGACTATGAAACTAATACTTGAATGATTCGTGGTGCGGCGATCTTAGATAGGTCGAACGACGTTACAGGCAAACCAAAGACCATACACGTTCCCTACTAAAATAGGAAACTTCAACCATCCATTTCTAAGTCATTTATTGATGGATTTCAAAAGATTTTTCAGTGATTTATTAGTTTTAGTCTATATTTTAATAGTATTGCGTTAAATATAATATTTATAATAGCATGAAACTTCTCCATTCATTTATGACTTCATCAGTTGTTATTCCATCGTTATTCACGATGAATTGCCAGAGCAGCCGAACTATTCATTAACAAAAAATGAGACAAACATGAGGTTTCTAATTTGCAATGAATTTAATATAGTCAGAATGGTCACTACAAACCCACTTTCTTTTATCGTGTGCCTTTGAATCGTTTTCATTCGCTTTAAACGTCGATACCGGCAACGTAGCTAATATTCTGATCAACTTGATATTCGGAAATTTTTTTCCGAGAACAGCAGGTTTGGTAGTAAGAAATTTGTGATAATACTCGTCAGTTTTGATGAAATTATCAGCTGCTTTGTCAATTTCGTATATATCATGCTTGTAAAGCACCGAAAATCCTGCTGATATATTTTATTTTTCATTTGTATATTATATGTTTATTTCACCTTCGATACGGTTGCTATAAACACACTCATTATGCCCTAGGCCATTACGCCTGCATTTGCGGGCATAATGGATCATAACGCCCGCTAATTGTACGTGGAGAAATGAAGCAACTTTCATTGGTTAAATACTTCATAATCCTTGTCGTATACGACTCTGGATTTCTCCGGCAATGAATTATTCGCAGCTTTGGCTGCATTTTCTATTATATTCTTGGGTGAATTCATTTTCATTTCAATTATTTCTATTAGTCTACATAGACTGAGAACCAGCGTTCCGCAGACTTACGGTTTAGTAGCAATGTCCTCATTAATGCTAGGCATACTACTTCACGTGCCGTAGGTGAAATGGGGATTCACTATTCCCATCGAGGGTTCCTTTGGGCGTGTCCTGAAGTCGAAAGACATCAGAATCGACTCCGAAAAAGTGATCGCAGCATGGCTGCCGTTTTGATATATTAAAATATATAGTTGTTTTCATGTAAAACCTTAATGGCAGCCACTTCTTTCGGTTCCTACTATGATTAATAGTATTTCAAAGCTGCGAAAATTTTGACAACTTTGCGTCAAAATCGTGCGCTTTCATTAACATGACAAATAAAGTATTATGTGGTCTGCCGGGATGTCAGAACCGACCTATCTCTCTGCTTTTTCAAATATGTTTATGTAATAATAATATAAATGACATATATAATTTTCAGTTGTCAAAATTTTCGCAGCTTTGAAATACTATTAATTATAGTAGGAACCGGAAGAAGTGTCTGCCATTAAGGTTTTACATGTAAAAAATTATATATTATAAGATATATTTAAAATCGCTTTTTAATTATAATAAAATAATTTTTTCGTGAAAAATAAAATCTTGTATGCATCACGTGCGTTACTAGATCCTTATACGCCCATCGGGCAACATTCATCCCTCGGGCCGAATGTTTCCCTCCGGGCGTAAGAATCTATATAACGCACTTGGTACATAAATTACTATTCTCGATTAGTAAATCTTCCTCCAAGATCCATGATGTAGTCCAGAAATGGATTGAACACCATCACACGAAATGATTACTGACTCGACAATTTTTATCAACTTCAAAATATTAAGGAGTAATTAAATTGACAATCATATATATAGGTATATATATATATATATATATATATATATATATATATATATATATATATATATATATATATATATATATATATATATATATATATATATATATATATATATATATATATATATATATATATATATATATATATATATATATATATATATATATATATATATATATATATAAATATATATATATATATATATATATATATATATACAATCGGACCTCTCCGTCCTATCCATCTGTTGGGAAAAGTTGCATCAAGAAATTGTCGAACAGCGATTGAATAGTGAGGAGGTGCCCCATCTTGTTGAAACCATATCTCGTTATTAGGTATGTCAGGATCTTGTGGGTTAGGAAACAAAACAGCTAAAGCCGGAATGAGTTCGAACTGGAGAAAGTTCAAGTAGTCCTCTCCGTTTAGTGTTCCTTCAAAAAAATAGGGACCAACTATACGATTTCGAACAATCGCTGCCCATGTATTAATTTTTTGAGGCCGCTGTGTGTGGCATTCTTGCATCCAATGAGGATTCTCGGTCGCCGAATACCTACAGTTTTGTCTGTTGACGTGGCCATTTAAAGTAAAGGTAGCTTCATCAGAAAAAATTATGTTTGTAATGAAATTTAGATGTTGATTATGAATTTCAAGAATCTGCTCACAAAACTGTACTCTGCGGTCAAAATCGTCTTCTAATAATTCATGTACCAGCTTAATTTTATAGGGATGATACTTATTTACCTTAAGTATTTTATGCACGGACCCTACTGATAAATTGAAATTATTGGAAATTGTAGTAATGGATGTATGAGGGTTATCTTGGGTTTCTAGTAGAACGTTCAGCACTGTTTCTTCAGATACTCTCGGTGGTCTTCCTTTAGGTAAATCTCTAACGTGGCCGTATCTCCTGAATTTTGATTCAATTTTGCTGACTGTCGATCTAGTAATTGGCGGACGATCAGGATGATTTTCATTGAATAGATTGCAGACTTCTTCTTGTGAACGCACCCTATCTCCAAAACCAATCATCATAAGTACTTCAATACGTTCTCTCTCAAGTCATTGCATTGTCTTAAACATTGAAGTAGTGCCTGGAGCGTTAAAAACGTGAAAACTGCGGACTATACAGCACCAGTGAATGAATTCAGATGGTACATGTGAAATTTCATTCTTCAGATTTAATGACAATGTTTACCTAAATTTTTTTTTGTACTTTTAATCCACATTTTAAATCTCCAGGTGCTCCACTATCTCCGTTATAATCTGGGAATCCATCAAGTTGAGGCATATGGTATGTTCACAAAAAGTGATAAGAATTTATCGTAGAATTGTAAAGTGAAATAATATACAGGGTATTACCTTTAAAAAAACTAATGACAAAGCCATAGCTCTTGAATGAGACACCCTGTATACAAAATTTTTATTGCGAAAAATGCCCAAATAAAAATACTAATCGACCTGTCCGAGGATTTTAACATGAAATAGAAACCTAATTTTTTAATGAATTTGTTCCTTTCATCATGAAAGCACTGTATATATGTATATATATATATATATATATATATATATATATATATATATATATATATATATATATATATATATATATATATATATATATATATATATATATATATATATATATAGAGCGTTTATGATAAAGTCGTATCTTTATCGCTCTGCATTTGAGTCTGATATATTGTGCAAAAAAGTTGAATCAAAAAGTGTAGTTTGAACTAAATTGTGTATTTTTTAATCTCGAATCGTTTGTGCGGGGTGTAACATCATGAATTCCTGCGCAAAATGCACAAATGCTTTAACCAAAAAGTCGCCGGGTTTGCAGTGCAGTGGCTTTTGTCGTCAATTTTATCACGCCAATAACAGATGCTCTGATCTCGCAAAAAGTGGAATTTCACTGATAAATAATTTACCTGGCGGCAGTGGGACTTGCCTTGAATGCCGCTCTCATGAAGGTGAAATCTCCGTTATAGCATCCAGCTCAAGGGAATGCGAAGATAACAAGGGAGCTCCCGATATGATAAAGTCAGTCACCGATATGAGTAACAACCTGAGGGCGCTTCAAGCATCTGTGGATTTCTGTTCGAACAAGGTCACAGATTTCGAAAAGAAATTAGCAAAGATGACTTATTAAAGATTACGAATCAAATTCAAACTGAAAATTAATTATTGAAGGGTGAAGTCGCAAATTTGGAGCAAAAAATAAATAATGTGGAGCAAAATATGAGAAACAATAATCTGGAAATAATAAATGTAAGTAACAGAGAAAAGTAATGAAAATCTGGTTGATATAGTTAAACAAATTGGATCTTTCGTAAATTATCCAATGAAGTCAATCGACTCTGTCGCGCGGGTGCCAACCAGAGTGGACAATATGCCTAAGAACATTGTGGTCAGATTCACATCCAGAATCAAGAAAGATAATTTTCTATCAGCTATAAAAGCTAAACGTATTGAATTGGGGGGAGGATCAGGCTTCGCTATAGCAAATGTTTCGCGAAAATTATAAGTGAACGATCACCTTACTGCAAGAAATAAAATTATCTTCAAAGCAGCTCGTACCCTTGCTCGAGAGAAAGAATATAAGTTTGTGTGGACGCGGAACGGTTCCATTCTTATGCGAAAGAATGAAACCTCCAAAACCATTCAGATTCAAAAGGAAACTGTCTCTCTCGAATAGTGGTTCAGATTTGGTTTTTGTGACAGAATCATGACTAAATGAGAACATCTTCGATCACGAGGTAGTGGATACTGACAACTTCTGCATCTTTCGTAGGGATCGTTGCCTGGCGGACACAAAAAAGAGAGATGGCGAAGGTGTCTTCATCGCCGTAAGAAATGATCTTTGTGCTCGACTGCCAGATTTTGCTAGCGTGGCTAATGATTTGTGGGTATTAATGACTATAAAAAATATCAATATCTACTTGTGCTGTGTTTACCTTCCTCACTGGGATGAAATAGGTATTGCCTCATTTTTGGATAAACTCGAAATGAATAAAAGAAAAATGGGTGATAATTTAATTCTTATCGGTGGTGATTTTAATTGTTCTACTGTCAGGTGGGTGTCTCGAGATCCAGATACATAGCTATTGTTGATACACTTTCAGTGTCAAAGCTAATGCAGTTCAATAATATTTTGAATCATAATAATATAATTTTGGATCTTATTCTTTACAATAAATCCAAAATCAGAAACGCGATACTATGTAATAGCCCACTTGTCATTGAGGACAGTAATCATCCCTCTTTAGAGTTTTTGTTAGATTTTGGTTCAATACGCTACTTAAGGGCAGATATTAACAGTTTTAAGCTTAAGTTTAGTGAGGCTATTACGATGTTATCATTCGAAAGCTTTCTAAAACTGACTGGAATTTGTTGTTAAGTAACAGGGATATAAATTGTAATGTTGAGATGTTTTATAATGTTATAAATAATATAATTTTGGATGACGTACCAAAGTTTAAACTGAATAAAATGTTTCCAATATATTATTCAAGGAACACAATACGAATAATCAGACAAAAGAATGAATACCATACTAAGTGGAAAATATGCCATAACTAACATGACTTGAATCAATTCAAAGAACTCAGGCGTCATTCTGAAATGCTTATTGCATCAGATTTCGAAAGATATCTCTGAGAAATTGAAAATGAACTTTTCGTAAACTCCAGAAGCTTTTTTGAATATGTATCAAATGAAAAGAATCATAGCAAATATCCTTCCAAAATGTCCTTATATAATGAAGAAGTTACAAATGTATACGATATATCCAAATTATTCGCAAATTTTTTTAAGGCTGTCTACGAGCCTTCTGAATGTAATGTTCAAAACTTTCACAGTGCCGAGAATATTTACAGCAGCAATTATCTACTTAATATATAATCATCAAAAAAAGAAAAAATGAACGACTCGAGCACAATTGACTCTTCAAAGGGTCCGGGGCCCGATAATATCCCACCCATTTTCCTTGAACATTGTGCAGAAGCTCTAGGCGCTCCATTATTGATTTTGTTCAACAAATCGCTTCAAAATTCGGTTTTCCCAAAACAATGGAAGGTTTCATCGATAACGCCTATATACAAAAACGGCTCGAAAGATCTCATCCAAAACTATAGGCAAATAAGTATATTGTCGACAATTCCGAAACTCTTCGAAGCACTCATTTACAGATACACATCATCCCACGTAAGAAATATTTTAATAGATCAACAATACGGTTTCTTTAAGGGTAGGAGTTTGGAGGCAAACTTATTATGTTTCTCTGAGAACCTTCATGAGGGTATGGACGCTCGCGGACAGATGGACGTGATTTATACCGATTTTTGAAAGGCATTTGATAAAATTAGTAATTCAATTTTACTGCGGAGGCTCGCAGAGGTCGGTGTGGGTGGACAGCTGCTTGCGTGGCTGGAATCTTATATTGTGGGTAGGTTACAGTTTGTCTCAGTGAATGGCCATAGTTCTGAACCGTTTCTTAATACTTCCGGAGTACCCCAAGGTTCACACTTGGGACCATTGCTTATTATTATTTACATTAACAATATTGGCGCTTATTTTCGGAACACAATATATTTGTTATATGCGGATGATTCGAACGAAAATAGTCTTTTTTCGAATTATGACAAGTGTTACAAGATCTCGTTGATTAGAAATGTAAATTTAGTAGGTTACTTAACTAATACCAATCATCCTCTTCAAGAAGTGGACAGCGTTCTTGATCTTGGAGTGACATTTGACAGAAAGCTCCTCTTTGATCAAAATATGGAAAACGTTATTAACAGCTCCAATAAAATGCTTGGTTACTTACTTCGTCATAGTAAACTTTTCAAGGATAATAGAACATTGCTCACTCTGTATTATTCTTTTGTATTTAACAAATTGAACTTTGCATCTACAATATGGAACCCACAGTACACTTGCTATGTTAAGAGAATTGAAAGTGTCCAAAATAAATTTATTCGCTATATATGCTACAAGAATCATTTCCTTGTTAGTAATCACGATTATACAGATGTTCGTCCTTATTTTAAATTAATTAAATTGGGGGATCGTAGAAAAGTAACAGGCATAATTTTTCTTCATAAAATATTGAATAGCGTGCTAATAGCTCCAGATATTTTGCAAAATCTACCATTTAGAGTTTCTGAGTTAAGGCTTCGAGAAAATGATCTGTTTTACGTTCCCTTCCGAAGGACTAATAGTGCACGTAATTCTGCCATCTGCAGAATGTTGAACGGTTAAAATCAGTCTTTCTCTGAGATAGATATGTTCAATAAATCCTTAAATACCCTCAGGCGCTTATTGAAGCAAAGATTTCTGTAATGGTGCTGAAGCGTTTTGTTCAGTTTAATGCTTGTTGATTTGTGCGATCCTTAGCTTTTTTTAGGTTTAAGATTGTTTAGTGTTATTGTATATATTTTATATTGGAAGTTGTTCATTATTTTTATGTATCATTTGCACAATATGTTATTTTACTTGAGTGAATACTGTTTCTGGGCGTTGCCTGTTTGTATTCCTTTGTACAATGAAATGAAATAAAAATAAAAATAAAATAAAGACCAAGAGCTAGTCCTAATTTTCAAAAAGCTCATATTTTGATACCTACTCTAGATTAAAAAATATTCGAGATATTAAATATTGATTGAAAATCTTCTATAAGCAGAAGTCACGCTCCTCGAATGTAAACAGGAATTCAATTGGTCACTAGGACCAAAAAACGTGTTTAAAAGAGCTCAAATGACTGAAATTGAAAATTTTATTCACGAAGGAAGAAGTCAACCAATAACTCCTCGCACCTCTTCTCTTTTTAAATTTTATACTACTTTATTAAACAAAACTGCTCGTGCTTTAGATATAACACTACACTATTCAACAAAATCCTGAGTAGTTTTGTTTAATAGTAGGTATAGTGGGTGACTTCTTCCTTTCGAAATAAACATTTTCCATTAGAGCCTTTTGACCTTTTTCAAACACGTTTTTTGATCATAGTGACCGATTTAACTCACTAATAAAACATTGAATAAAATAATAATAAAAAAATTTGGAAACTGGCTAGATGTCTTGGGGCCTATTCAGTTCAAATATTTTCATTTATTGGGCATTTCCGGTTATACCGGATATAGACCCTAAGTCGTTTATTTCAAATGGGACACCCTATATATTATTACATTTTTGAAATTTATTCAAGATTCTAGGCAGATTTTATGAATTATGTCCTATACTTAAGTCTAAGCGTTTTTGACATATTTAAGTTTTTATGTCAAAAATGACGATTGCAAGTCCTAATATAATTATTAATTGTTCCTATAATTATTATGCCTTCATTACTTACTTTGGATTGGATTCCTTATTGAGAAGGACTTATCTAAAATGAGATTGAAAAAACTGATAAAAATAAATTTTTTCAAATGGAAACCCCATATTTTTCTAATTTTGTAGCATTAAGCATCAAAAATTAAGGTAATTTTATATAATGTTGTCTATACCTAAAATTTTTTGTTTTCGAAATATTGCCAATTTAATATTTTTATATGGCGATTTTGCATTTATTCATTAAACAATTAGATCTAGGATAACCACGATCGTATTTGGCATTTCAAATCATCGTATTTATTTTGTAGTATTCAGCATCAAAAATTAAGGTGACTTTGTATAAGGTTATTTATACCTAAAATTTTTAGTTTTCGAAATATTGCCAATTTTATATGTTTATCTACTCCTATTGAATAATATATTAATTATTCAACTTTTTAGCAATTGATAGTATCTATTAACAAACATTGTGAGTTATAATACCTAACTACTATAACTGTTCATAGTTAGATCGACCGTCACTCATCTGCTAATGTCACTTGAATAATTCTGACGTTTTCAAATTAAATTAATACTACCTAATCATTGCGAATTTTGTGCTGAAAAAGATGGTATTTATTGTTATAGTCGTAGATAAAGTATAGTATTCAACTTGCGGTAATGGTCATAACTCACTTGATGAATTAAAGCCTCATCTGCGTGAGTAATGACCTACATTACCGCTCGTTGAATAATTTACTATTATTACATTCATGACACCATATCCTCAAAAACAGAAACACATGAATTTTGAAGTTGACTATTTAGACAACCTGCATCTGGCTGATCTTCGAAACCTTTTCTGTCAACAAATTGATATATGTGAATAATTAGGTAGGTATCTGGAAAACTTATTTTATGATCAATGTATAGCTAAGAATGGACCAAATTTTTGGCCACCTCGCTCCCTAGACCTTTCAGTATTCGATTTCTATTCGTGGGGAACAGTGAAAAATAACGTGTATAACACCGCGGTGACCGCCATGGAATACTGCATGAGGCGAGTAAGCAGTAAGCACAGCATTTGAAGACCTGGACCACCAGTCAGTAATAAGAGGCACCCATGAACAATTGCGGCTTAGATGCGAAAAATGTCAGTCACTTGAATAGTTTTTTTCAACATTTCTATTTCCAGTTTACAATGTCAATATTTTCAATGTGAATAAAAGGTTTATTTCTGTACATTTTTCCTTTGTGGGTCCAAAGTTCTTCAAGTTTTCTATAATTCGTCTTATTTGGTGATTGTTTCTGTTTCTGAGGATATCGTGTCATAAATGTATTACATGTCCTTGAAGTAACTTCATCACATTGTCCATAAATAATAAATAAGTTCAAATAATCTTCTTTTGTATAATATAACCGGGGTGCCATTACGATGATTTTAAATGTCAAATACGATCGTGGCTATCCTAGATCTAATTGTTAAATGATTAAATGCAAAATCGCCATATAAAAAATATTTCGAAAACTAAAAATTTTAGGTATACATAACCTTGTACAATATTACCTCAATTTTTGATGCTTAATGCTACAAAATTAGAAAAATGGGTGGTTTCCATTAGTTTTCTCAATCTCATTTTGGATCTTATTTTTTGAACACCCTGTATGATTAGTTATCCAAATATTATTCAAAATCTTCTACAGCAAGTACTTTTCAACAAGGAATCAACCCCAGAGAAAGTAATAAGGGCATCCTTATAGGAACAATTGATAATTATATCAGGGCTTGCAATCGTTATTTTTGACATAAAAATTCAAATATGTCAAAAACGCTCAGACTTAGGTATAGGATATGATGCATGAAATCTGCCTATATTCTTAAGTAGAATTCAAAAATGCAATAATATATAGGATGTCTTATTCAAAATAAGCGACTTAGGGTATATAACCGGAAATGCCCTATAGATGAGAATATTTTAGCTGAGTAAGCCCGTAGACATCTAGCAAGTTTCCAAAATTTCAAATTTTTCCTAAATCCAGTTTTCGAGATATCGATCGATGTTGTTCCTGGTGGTCCACCCTGTATATATATATATATATATATATATATATATATATATATATATATATATATATATATATATATATATATATATATATATATATATATATATATATATATATATATATATATATATATATATATATATATATATATATATATATATATATATATATATCTAATATATAAAATTCTCGTGTCACGGTGTTAGAAGTTAAACTCCTCCGAAACGACCGATTCTCATGAAATTTTGTGTGCATATCGAATAGATCTGAGAATCAGCTAACATCTATTTTTCATCGCCATAAATAAATTTTTTATTTTTATTTTCGAGACAAAATTTTCTGTTCTATTTTCTTTATGATACAGCATTCAAAAATGCATACAACCCTAAATTTTCACCCCTCTACGATCAACTCCTATTTTTTGTTTGTTGAATTCCTTCGAAATGGCTAGACCGATTCTCATGGAATTTTGTGTGCATACCGGTTAGGTCTGAGAATCGGACAAAATCTACTTTTCATCCCCCTGAATTTTGAGGGTCGACCGAGGGGTGCTCCGCCCTATAATTTTTATTTTTACTTTCCAGACAAAATTTTCTGTTCTATCTTTTCATGATATATAAATTCAAAAATACATACAACCCTAAATTTTCACCCCTCTACGATCAACCTCTATTTTGTGTGCATATCAGTTAGGTCTGAGAATTGGACAACATCTATTTTTCATCCCCCTGAATGTTGAGGGTGGGCCGAGGGATGGTCGGTCCACCCCTTAATTTTTATTTTTATTTTTCAGACAAAATATTCTGTTCTATTTTTTCATGATATATAAATTATTAACTTAAATTTTCACCCCCCTACGATCAACCCCTATTTTTTATTTGTTGAACTCCTCCAAAATAGCTAGACCGATTCTCATGAAATTTTGTGTGCATAACGGTTAGGTCTGAGAATTGGACAACATCTATTTTTCTGTTCTATTTCTTTTATGATACAGCATTCAAAAATACATACAACACTAAATTTTCAACCCTCTACGATCAACTTTTATTTTTTATTTGTTAATTAGAAACTTCAATTACAATTTTTTCGGAATTCCAACTCTAACTTCGGAATTACAAAATAGATCTCGAAAATACGATTTTCCGTAGATTTAACCTGAAGTAGAACGCGTGATAGTTTTTCATTTTTGCTCTAATCTCGGTGTGGCTCTAATCATCATCTGCTAACTCTCTCGATAAACGATGGTAGCCATGATTCATTTTGCTACTATTGGCCACCGAAAGTCATGAATGGAACTATTGGAACTAGAAGCGACAACGAAAGGCTAAAAACAAGCTCAGAGATGAGTAAGCGATTACAGAGGTTTAAAAACTATAAGTTGAAATATGACACTTGTACAAAAGAATAATTATGGTTCAAGAGAAACGGCTACATATTATCTTCTGCCTTTTGTGATTGCATGTAGCCCATATAGCTACTCTCAGCCAAAAAATCAAACATTAAATGACAACGAAAGGCCATCGTCATCGAGCTAGGCCTCGATAAGTTATATTTTGCTTTTTTGTAATAAGTCTCGAACTTATTACACCTCTTTTGAACATCTATAGAAGCTCTTTGTTTGTTCCTCCTTTTTTTACGGAAATTACTTCCACTTTTTTCCTGCAACACTATCGTCAATTTATTTTTGCAGTACATTCACCTAATGTTTTTGTTTTCATATCATCCCACCCATTTTTTTATTGTGGCCTCTCCCACTTTTTCTGCTGCACTTTTCGAGGTTTTTTGCGTCACCTCCGCCCACTTTTTCTCAAGGCCACATCGGCGTTTTTTAAATTTTTAGCAGGTTTTCACTTTCAAAACCTGCTTATTAAAATGGGTGCGATTAGCAAAGTTGCGCCTAGGACCAAGATAGTTTTTCGTTTCATGACTTTTTATGATGCTGGGCACCAAAAGCTCAATTTCATATATATCTATATATATATATATATATATAGATATATATAAGCTTATGTATTTTAGCGTTGTTAACACGATAAAAATTTTGCAATTTTGAAGCAATATGGTTGAAAATTTGTAAAAAGGTAGTTTCGCATGATATCTTGGATGGGATTGTTTTTAGTTCGAATTAGTTGGTGGTTAACCCCCCTAGGGGGGAAATAAATCTTGTTTACAGGATAAATAGCGCTATTTTGTAGCGGTAGATATGAGAGTTTGTAAATAGGCAGTTTCATATAATATCTTGGATGGGATTGGTTTTGGTTCGAATTGATTGGGGGTTGACCCCCCTTAGGGTGAAATAAATCTTGTTTACAGGATAAATGGCGCAATTTTGTAGCAATAGGGTTGAGAGTTTGTAAATAGGTAGTTTCATATGATATCTTGGATGGGATTGTTTTTGGTTCGAATTGGTTGGGCGTTGACCCCCCTAGAGGGGAAATAAATCTTGTTTACAGGATAAATGGCGCAATTTTGTAGCAATAGGGTTAAGAGTTTGTAAATAGGTAGTTTCCTATGATATCTTGGATGGGATTGTTTTTGGTTCGAATTGAATGGGGGAAGGAAATAAATCTTGTTTACACGATAAAGCTGGCAATTTTTGGGTAATAGGGTTGAAAGTTTGTAAGTAGGTATTTTCGAAAGATATCTTGGAAAGGATTGCTTTTGGTTCAAATTGGTTGGGAGGTTGGCCCCCTGGGAGAAGAAATAAATAATGTTCACATAATAAAGGGCGTAATTTTGGAGCAATAGGATTGAAAGTTTGTGAGTAGGTAGTTTCGTATGAATTATTGGCTGGGGTTGGTTTTGATAGAAATGGCTTGGGGGCTCGACCAGGAAAGGAAATAAATTTTGATTACACGATAGAAGGCGCAATTTTGGGACTATATGGTTGAAACTTTGTATGTAGAAAGTTTTGTATGATATCTGGAAGGTATTCATTTCGATATAAATTGGTTGTTGACCCTCCAGAGGAGGAAATAAATATTGTTTATACGATAAAGGGCTCAATTTTTTTGATTTGGATTTGAAACAAAAATCATAATT